>JAINUW010000417.1:0-203289 GCA_020205615.1 Panax quinquefolius
TTTAAGAAGAGAAGGTTCAACTATGATGTAAAGACGTCGGCACCAGCACCCGTTTCAAAGGAAGAAGAACGACCACCGATCGTATGTTTCAAATGTGGGATGGGAGGGACACATCCATTCAAAACTGTGACGCAAAGAATCCAAAATGTGTTTTAATTGAGGAAGAGAAGGTCACCTAGCTCGATTTTGTCGTATGGTGAAGTCAAGTCCAGCTGGGATAGTGATGCCAAAGGATGTCCCAGACAAGCTAAGGCCGGTAGTTTAAGAAAGAGCATTTTTTTTCGTGACAAGGAACCTTAATAAAATTATCACGGGTTTGTTAGTCATAAACTCTTGCGAAGTCTATACCGTGTTAGATACCAGTTCTACTCACTCTTTTATTTCACCTAGTTGTGTTCAATGTTTGAAGTTAACTCCGGAGAAGTTAGACTTTGATATATCTGTTTAAACTCAGTTCGGAGAAACCTTCGTTACCTCCACTATTTATAAATCTTGTTCAAATCAACACTTTCACGTTACGTGTTGATCTTGTCTCTTTGAAAATACTTGCCTTTAATGCGATTTTAGGAATCGATTGGTTAACTACTCATCATGCTTTTCGTAAGGTTGTTAGCTTTCATATTCCTAACCAACCTGTTATGCGAATTCAAGAAACCAAACCACTAAAGTCAATCATTGTCATATCAAGCCATAAGTAAAGAGCCCCGGTCCTTTTGTTGTTGACTTTCTTGTGTGGAATGCACCTAAGCCAGACTTTCTGTAGGCGATGTCGAGAATGACGATGGCAAGTTGATAGGTATCAATGTGACGTACTATCCAAGTCTTGGATGAGGGTCACAGTTTGAATGATATTTCTATTGTTAATAAATTTCCTGATGTATTCTTGAAGACTTCTTAGCCTACCCCTAAAGCATGAAATCGAATTTTGTATTTACCCCGGTAAAAAACCCATTTCTTAAACCCTCAAATATTTCTTCAACTAAAATGAACGTAACATGCGCTAAAGATGTTGGCTCGAGTTGTTAAAGATTACGATCGTACCATGCAATACCATCGTAGGAAAATCGAACATGGTAGCTAACGCGTTGAGTAGACGATCGTAAGCGGTTACAAGTGCGAATATAAGAACCCACGTGAAGATAACGAATATACGAGTAGAATCGACTTTAATCGATAAAGTTAAAGACGCTCAAGCCACACACCCGGAGCTGATAAATGTGAATAAGAAGGTTCAAGAGGGCGTTATTCTAGAAGCAAGATTCGACGAAGAGAGGAAATCTCAACCCTCGATTTAATTGGCCCATTTGAAATCCTCGATGAAGTAGGAGGCGTGGCCTATAGACTCGCTTTTACCGCTAGTATGTTACGTGTTCGTAACGTTTTTTTTTAAATATCGATGTTACGTAAATATGTGGACGACCTGAACCACGTTATTAAATTAGAACTAAATGATATAGTAGAAGATTTAACGTATGAGGAGATACATGTTAAAATCTTGGATAAGAAAGATCGTATTCAACACTCAAAGGTTTTATTATTCCATTGGAATATCACGCTCATGCATTTTACGTAGGACCGATTCCGCCCTTATTAGTATTTCATTGGAATAACTTTTGTCTCACGCTAATACCGCATGCATGGTGATTTTGTTGCTATTCCATTCTTTATTATTCATTTGAACATCCCGTCTGCAGCTTTTTACGCATGAATTCGGTTCCGTTAATTATTATACATTGGAATAACTTTGTGTATCACAATCCGCATATATGGTGATTTCTTTTGTTATTCCATTCATTATTATACTCAGTTGGTGAAAACTTTGACTTCCATACTCCATGAAATTAGTGGAATATCCTTGATATTTGCGCTTCATCCAGTATCTTTTCATGAAAATATTCTTCTGAGCATTCTTGAATTTTACTCTACAAAGCAGTATCATGTTGACAATTTGGACGTTATTAGTTCCTGGATAAATTAATTCTTGAACTTGTTTTATTGAATTCTTATATCATTGTCATCATCCTCATGCTTATATTTTATTGAAAGTCATCTGTGGCCTGTAGTGCATAGATGGACTTGGTATGATTATGACCAGGGATTATTCGGTGTAATCATGACCGTAATGTTACAAATAATGTGGAAAAAGTTCTCATTGGCCCGTAGTGCATTGATGGACAGTTTTTGGTATGATTATGGCTATGGATTCTCTTCGGCCAAGGGTGCAAAGATGAATTATTTTATGGCATGATCAGGACCATTTATGAAAACATGATTATCTTTAGCCGCAGTGCATGGATAATTCGTGGTCGTGATACTAAAGAATATCCTTGGTCGTAGTGCATGGGTGATTCGATGATATTTATTTATTTTTTTCGCTAAGTTTGTTTGTATATAGAAAAAGAAGAGAAAATACAATCGAAAAGGGCATACCCCAGAAGCTTTTGATAGAACCACATGGGACAACCCCCAAAATGGACAACAAAAGACTAACAACCAAGCCAAATGAAAGAACAAAGCGTTACTAAGCAGGACAATAGTAAATACAAGTATGAAACCTTAAACAACATAGACAACCAATCAGGTGAAACCAAGCAACCAAATAAATGGGGTGAAGATCGAACAAATCGCATCAGCAAAGATGTCAAGGGATATCAAGCATAGGAAGAACTACGAGAGCCAGAAGGTGAGGGCCAAAATCATCTATTCCGAAACCCGAAGCCGAAGCCGAAACCCCGAAGACCGAGGCCGAAGCCGAAACCCCGAAGCCGAAACCAACATCCCCCAGATTCCCGAAGACAAGAGGTAGAACCCCGAAGGCGAGCCGAGATGCCAAGCCCAGATGTCAGCCCAGTCCTTTACTGGCCACAAAGCCGTACCCAGTTACGGACTAAAGATGCTACTGAACCCAAAACGGACAGAAGCAAAAGCTGAACCAAACCAACGAAGAGGCCGAACTGCCATGGAAACCGAACACTCATAGGCAATTTGGCATGCGACTCGTCCATGCTATGTTCATGCGACTCGTCCATGCTATGTTCACTCCAGCCCCGACTCGTCCAAGCTATGTTCTCATTTCTTAAAGAGAACAGTGAAAGAAAGAGTGAGCTCAATTAGCCCAGTAAGAAATATTATGACTAAGATAATGCAAAATAATTTATCATTAGCCTTCAACAGTGTTAAACTAATAAAATATAACAAACATCAAGTTTAATCAAGCAATGAACAAGCAATCCATTAGAAGAGTCAAGTAGAGAATAAAATCTACTATCTTCTATGATTTAAAAGGTTTTCATCACTTTTATCATTTGAGACTCAATTTTAATAAATAATCCACATCATCCCCGCACTACTACCAAGGATATTCATTAGTATCACAACCACAAATTATCCATGCACTACGGGCCAAGGATATTCGTGTATTCATCAATGGTCATGATCATGCCAACAACTGTCCATCAATGCACTACGGCCAATGAGGATTTTTACCACATCATTTGTAACATTACGGTCATGATTATACCGATTAATCCCAGGTCATAGTCATACTAAGTCCATCTATGAACTACAGGCCACAGATGACTTTGAACATAATATAAACATGAGGATGATGACAATGATATAAGAATTTAATAAAACAAGTTCAAGAATTAATTCTTCCAGGAACCAATAACATCCAAATTGTCAACATGATACTTCTTTGTGGAGTAAAATTTAAGAATGCTCAGAAGAATATTTCCCTGAAAAGATACTGGATAAAGCGCAAATATCAAGGATATTCCACTAATTTCATGGGGTATAGAAGTCAAAGCTTTAACCAACTAAGTATAAGAGAATATATGAAACTGCAAATGGATTTTTGTCCGCCACGCGGTAATCCACTTAGACAGATCATTTCCACAATTTAATAAGAAATGAATACAAAGGATCATTCACCATGCATGTGATAATCCACATAGTCAGGTTATTCCAACAGAATAATATAGAATGGAATAACAGAAGAAATCACCATGTATGCGATAGACAACACAGACAGGTTATTCCAACATAATAATAAAGAATGGAACCAGGTCATGCGTAATCCGCACAAACATGAATTTCCAACAGAATAATAAAGAACGGAACCATGTCATGCGTAAACGCACAGACATGATGTTCCAACAGAATAATAAAGAACGGAACCAGGTCCTGCGTAAACGCACAGACAAGATGTTCCAGCAGAATAATAAAGAATAGAATAACAGAAGAATTTCACCATGTATGCGGTACTTCACATAGACAGGTTATTCTAACATAATGATAAAGAATGGAATAACAGAAGTTCTCTTCATGAAGACGAAAGAAATAATACCCCTTACGAGTACAACAAATAATATCCCTTACGAATACAACAAATAATATCCCTTACCTTAGAAGAAACTGGATATAGGAGTAGTGAAGTAGCATAATACTTTTCTTCTTTCTCTCTATAGTTTCTCTCTCTAGAGTTTCAGTGAATTCATAAGAAATAATGAAGGAATGAGCTTCTATTTATAGGAGAATGGACTGAATAGTAACTAATTCAAGAAAATATTCAGATTGATTTACTTTTTAAGCGGACTATCCATATTAATTTACTTTATAAAAATTATTAATAAAATATTCTAATAAAACAAAATCTTTTAAATAAAATATAATATATTCTATTTATAATCTAATAAAACGAATAACTTTATAAAAGTATTATGTTTTATATAAAAAGATTTTACTATGCAAACACTATGCAGGAATTATGCAAAACACTATGCATAATAGAATATCATATATTTTATTTATAGTCTAATAAAACAAATAACTTTATAAAAGTATTACTTTTTATATAAAAGTTTTTCATTTTATTACATTTATAGTAATAATAAAACAAAACTTATCACCTTTATTATAATTCACAATATTAATCGACCGTGTCGTTCCCAAGAAAGAGGGGCTTTCAATAAGGATTTCTACCTATTGGCGCGCAATTAGGTGACCAAACATCTCCTCGATGTAACTTCTAGACATCATTAATATTGCAAATAATAATATTAATAACTTCGTTGTCTCAATTATTGATTTAATAATATATAAAATATCGACAATAATTGAATCAAATAACGTGAGATACTTATGCAACAATTCTTGTAGCAATAATTGAACAAAACCGAGTGACTTCTCACGTAAGCATAAATAATCAATACTGCAGTACTTGCTACTATGCAACCACGCGCAGACATCGCATTACTTTTACTACCGAGTAGTTCAACAGTATTAACGGTAAAACTTCCACCGTTATTTTTATAAAAATATTTTTGTCGTTTTCTCAATCCGACAATAATTCCGTTGTGGGGTCCACTAATAATTGTGCCGTTGTACGAATATTTCCTGTTAAACGAATATTCCCCGACCAATCGAATATTATATAACAACTTGCGTACTTTGCAAAATTTATAAATATTACCCATAACTATAATATTATATCAAATCCACACCATAATATTTAAAAAAAAATATTTCGATAAATTTAAATCTTTATTCATAAAATTTGGGGTCTCACAATCTCCCCTCCTTATGGAATTTCGCCCTCAAAATTTACGTACGTACCTGGTATGATGAGGATACCTTGACTTCATTTCATACTCTAACTCTTGAGGTATAACCTTTGAGTGTTGAATATGATCCTTCTTATCCAAGATTTTAACACGTATCTCCTCATACGTTAAATCTTCTGCTATCTCGTCTAGTTCTAATTTCATAACGTGGTTCGGGTCATCCACATATTTACGTAACATCGATACGTGAAAAATGTTATGAACACACGACATACTTGGCGGTAAAACGAGTCTATAGGCCACAGTTCCTACTCGATCGATTCAAATGGGCCAATTAAATCGAGGGTTGAGATTTCCTCTCTTCAGCAACTCTTGCTTTTAAAATAACGCCCTCTTGAACCTTCTTCTTCGTATTCATCAGCTCCAGGTCTGTAGCTTTAGCAGCTTTAACATTATCGACTAAAGTCGGTTCTTATCATATATTCGTTATCTTCACGTAGGTCCCTAGAGTCTCTAACTCTATCTTCATCATTTGTAAGTTATACGAAATGGGTTTTTGTGTTAACAACATCGCACTCGTAAATGCATACGATCTTCTAGTCAACGCGTCAGCTACCATGTTCGCTCTTCCACGATGATATTGAATGGTATAATCGTAATCTTCAACAGCTCGAGCCAACTTCTTTGGCGCATTATACATTCGTTTTGGTTGAAGAAATATTTAAGGGTTGAAGAAATGGGTTTTGTACTGGGGTCAATACAAAATTCAATTTCACGCTCTGGGGGTAGGCTAAGAAGTCTTCAAGAATACGTCAGAAAATTTATTAACAATAGAAATATCATTCAAAACTGTGACTCTCATCCAAGACTTGGATAGTACATCACATTGATACCTATCAACTTGCCATCGTCATTCACGATGTCGCCTACAGAAAGTCTAGCTTAGTTGCATTCCACACAAAGAAGTCACCAGCGAAAGGCTTGAGGCTCTTTACTTATGACAATGATTGACTTAAGTGGTTTGGTTGCTTGAATTCGCATAACAGGTTGGTTAGGAATATGAAAGCTAACAACCTTACGAAAAGCATGATGAGTAATTAACCACTCGATTCCTCAAATCACATCAAAGGCAAGTATTTTCAAAGAGATAAGATCGACAGGTAACGTGAAAGTGTCAATTTGAATCAACAAGATTTGTAAACAGTGGAGGTAACGACGGTTTCTAATATCAAAGTTTCAACCTATAAGTCAAAGTCTAATTTCTCCGAAGTAAAATTTAAACGTTGAACGCAAGCAAGAGAGATAAAAGAATGGGTAGAACCGGTATCTAATAAGGTATAGACTTTGCAAGAATTTATAATTAACTAATACGTGATAACTTCATTCGTGTTCCTCGTCACAAAAAAATGCTCTCGTTTAAACTATCGATTTTGACTTATCTAGGACATACTTTGGCGTCACTATCCATGCTGGACTTGACTTCACTACACAACAAAATCGAGCTAGGTGACCTTCTCTTCCGCAATTGAAACACGCTTTGGGTTGCTGCGTACAGTTTGAACGGATGTGTCCCTCCTGTCCGCATTTGAAACATACGACCGGTGGTCGTTCTTCTTCCTTTGAAACAGGTGACGGTACTGCTGTTTTCCATCATTATTGAACCTTCTCTTCTTGAAATTTCCACTTCTATTATCTTGGCCATGATTACCACCGAAGTGGTTACCATTCTTGGCAGGATAATTTCCCCCACGATGGTTATCATTGTTCCGATGGTCGTTTCCACCGGTACGATTATTATCGTGTTGTTGGTCGTTGCCTTTTGGTTGGACTGGATCATTATCGCGCTCCAATAACTGATCCCTATTCACAACATCGAAATATAAACAATGTTTGTGAGAAATGAGGTATTGACGTATATCGGGTTTCAAACCTCTTAGAAACATTCGCGTCATTCGCTCCTCATTATCGACCAAATGGGATGCAAACCGAGATAACTCCACAAATTTAGCCTCGTATTGCGACACGGTCATATTATTTTGCTCCTTTGCTTATCTCAACATTTTCAGATGCCATTCTCAAACACTGTCACAAAACAAGGTTTAATTAACATATCACATATTATCCCTATACTCTAACCGACCAATTAAATACCAAATAAACTTAGGTAGGTCATACTAGCGAAGGAATTCCCCGTCTCTCCCCTCCTAGTTCTTGTCTCACATCTCAGCCAGGGATCATATCCCTACGCTTTGATACCAACTGTAACGCCTCCAAAATAGGTATACATCACCCATCTTGAGTCGCCAGATACATGGTACAAAATTCAAATACAAACTTAATTATACAACTATCGTGTAAAGTACGACAAAATATAAGCTTGGAGTTTCAACACGAATATTGTCTTCTAGACAGTATACAAACTCAAATTCAATATTATTATAATTATTATCACACTATTTCACAGAATATTGAGGACTACTAAAGTCATTTATCCTGGACCATCACTCCAGTCCCCGAATCGTCTCAGATACGTTCTCATTTCCTGAAGAGAACAGTGAAAGAAAGGGTGAGCTCAACTAGCCCAGTAAGAAATATTATGACTAAGATAATGCAAAATAATTTACCGTTAGCCTTCAACAGTGTTAAACAGATAAAATATAACAAACATCAAGTTTAACTGCAGCGGAACAAGTAATCCATTAGAAGAGTCAAGTAGAGAATAAAATCTATTATCTTCTATGATTTAAAAGGTTTTTCATCACTTTTATCGTTGAGACTCAGCTTAATAAATAATCCACATCATCCCTGCACTACGGCCAAGTATATTCATTAGTATCACAACCACAAATTATCCATGCACTACGGGCCAAGGATATTCGTGTATTCATCAATGGTCATGATCATGCCAACAACTGTCCATCAATGCACTACGGCCAATGAGGATTTTTACCACATCATTTGAAACATTACGGTTATGATTATACCGATTAATCAGTGGTCATAATCATACCAAGTCCATCTATGCACTACAGGCCACAGATGACTTTCAACATAATATAAACTTGAGGATGATGACAATGATATAAGAATTCAATAAAACAAGTTCAAGAATTAATTTATTAAGGAACCAAAACGTCCAAATTGTCAACATGATACTTCTTTGTGGAGTAAAATTCAAGAATGCTCAGAAGAATATTTCCATGAAAAGATACTGGATAAAGCGGCAATATAAGGATATTCAACTAATTTCATGGAGTATAGAAGTCAAAGCTTTAACCAACTGAGTATAAGAGAATATATGAAACTGCAAATGGATTTTCGCCCGCCTTGCGGTAATCCACTTAGACAGATCATTTCCACAATTTAATAAGGAATGAATACAAAGGATCATTCACCATGTATGTGATAATACACATAGGCAAAGTTATTCCAATGAGAATAATAAAGAATGGAATAATGTAAGAAATCACCATGCATGCGATAGGCGCATGCATGAGTTATTCCAACATAATAATAAAGAATGGAACGTGTCACGCCGTAATCCGCATGCATACGTGATGTTCCAATGTAATAATAAAGAACGGAACCAGGTCATGCGTAAACGCACAGACATGATGTTCTAACAGAATAATAAAGAACGGAACCAGGTCATGTGTAAACGCATAGACAGGATGTTCCAACAGAATAATAAAGAATGGAATAACAAAAGAATTTCACCATGTATGCGGTACTTCGCATAGACAGGTTATTCCAACATAATGATAAAGAATGGAATAACAAAAGTTCTATTCATAAAGACAAAAGTAATAATACCCCTTACGAGTACAACAAATAATATCCCTTACGAATACAACAAATAATATCACTTACCTTAGAAGAAACTGGATATAGGAGTAGTGAAGTAGCAGAATACTTTTCTTCTTTCTCTCTATAGTTTCTCTCTCTAGAGTTTCAGTGAATTCGTAAAAAATAATAAAGGAATGAGCTTCTATTTATAGGAGAATGGGTGAATAGTAACTAATTCAAGAAACGGTCAGATTGATTTACTTTTAAAGCAGACGGTCCATATTGATTTAATATGATTAATAAAATATTCTAATAAAACAAAATCTTTTAAATAAAATATAATATATTATATTTATAATCTAATAAAATGAATAACTTTATAAAAGTATTATGTTTTATATATAAAAGATTTTACTATGCAAAAACACTATGCGTACATTATTCATGCAAACACTATGCATAATAGAATATCATATATTCTATTTATAGTCTAATAAAACAAATAACTTTATAAAAGTATTATATTTTATATAAAAGATTTTACTATGTAAACACTATATGAAGACACTATGCAAACACTATGCATAATAGAATATCATATATTCTATTTATAGTCTAATAAAACAAATAACTTTATAAAAGTATTATGTTTTATATAAAAAGATTTTACTATGCAAACACTATGCAGACACTTTATGCAAACACTATGCATTATTGAATATCATATATTCTATTTATAGTCTAATAAAACAAATAACTTTATAAAAGTATTATGTTTTATATAAAAAGATTTTACTATGTAAACACTATGAAGACACTATGCAAACACTATGCATAATAGAATATCATATATTCTATTTATAGTCTAATAAAACAAATAACTTTATAAAAGTATTCTATTTTATATAAAAAGTTTTCTATTTTATTACATTTATAATAATAATAAAACAAAACTTATCACCTTTATTATAATTCACAATATTAATCAACCAGGTCATTCCCAGGAAAGAGGGAGCTTTCAAATAAGGATTTTTCCCTATTGGCGCGCAATTAGGTGACCAAACATCTCCTTGACAGAACTTCTAGACATCGTTAATATTGCAAATAATAATATTAATAACTTTGTCGTCTCAATTATTGATTTAATAATATATAAAATATCGACAATAATTGAATCAAATAATGTGAGATACTATGCAATAATTACTGTAGCAATAATTGAACAAAACCGAGTGACTTCTCATGTAAGCATCAATAATCAATAATTGTGCTACTATTATGTAACCACACGACATCGCATTACTTTTTAACAAGGGTGTTTCAACAGATTAACTGTAAAACTTCCGCCGTTATTTTCATAAAATATTTTTGTCGTTTTCTCAATCCGACAATAATTCTGTTGTGGGGTCCACCAATGATTGTGCCGTTGTACGAATATTCCCCGACCAATCGAATATTATATAACAACTTGCATACTTTGCAAAATTTATAAATATTAACCATAACTATAATATTATATCAAATCCACACCATAATATTTAAAAAAAATATTTCGATAAATTTAAATCTTTATTCATAAAATTATGGGCCTCACATGTTGTGTGTGTTTTATGTTATAAACTTGTTCTTTGCTATGAGGAGAGTAGACTGGAAGTGGAATCACCTCCATACCATGTCTAGATCTCAAAATATAAGCGGTCAAAATCGTTGATGAAAGCACAAAATCTATTTCGGGTTACCCAGTTTTTTTTCAAGAAATGGTCCGACAAGGCGTTTAGAAACTCTTGATCTTACAATTGTTTATGATTTTGGCTATGTTCTTGTTTTGATGTTGTAGACTGGTGGTATATGGACTACATATACAAGTCATTGGAACATTAGATCGTGACCAGGGTGAAAATTAATCATGGTCAAACTATAGTTGACCAACTGCTTGGAGAATTTCTGGAAAACCCAGAAAATCTCAAGAACAGATTTCTGACATGGTTTGACCATGCCAGATCTTACACATGTGTTGATGTTATGATTCTCTGATGTTATATACATGTACCCTGACATCTCTTCTACAGGTTTGAACCTTTAGAACATAATTATCAAGCCCAGAATGCAAAATATAAGGATCTAAATATAGGACCATCAACTGTTCTTCATTTTCTTGAAAACCGAGAAATGAAGAACAGCGTTGTCAGACTTTTCTGAAGCTTAGATTTTGATGTGGTGTTGTAGATTGGTCATGTAATTGACTGATAGTTGTAGTATTACATGTATATTACAACATTAACAAAAATACAAACCCAGATATCATCAGGATTATATTAATTAAACTGGTCAAACGTAACACCTCGGTCACTGACTTGAAGGTTCTGGGTTTGGCCACGAACACATTCAACGACAGTTTTGTCACCTAAAGCACCTTTAACGGCACTTAATTTCTGAAATTATTATTTTTATTAAATATCTAGAAAAAACTAGTTCTTAATTATTAAAATACTAAATAAATTATTAAAAATTATTTTAAAGTCCAAAATTAGTTTTAATAATTTTGAATATATTTCATAAATATTTAATATTTTTAGAATATTAATGGTATTTAATTTATTTAATTATAATATTAAATAAATAATTTAAAAATGATTTTAATACATGAAAATTATTTTAAAATATATTATGGTATAAGAAAGTATTTTAAGTTATTTTCAATAACTTTTAATATTAGGTGATGAATTTTATTAATTAATTAATAATAATGCTAATTAATTTATTTAAAAATATATTAAATAAATTATGGAAAAATAGAATTAGTGATTTAAAAATCATATAAAATGATTTAAAGGTTATAAAAATATTTTAGTTATAAAATATAACTTTTGATCTTTTGTCATGAGAAATATTAATGATATTAGATTTATTTAATATTTTTATTAAATAAATTAGTTTAGAAATGATTTTAATATTAGAAAAATAATTTTAAATAAAAATAAATAGTTTAAAAATATTTTAAGTTATAAAATATAACTTTTGGTATTTAAAGGTAAATTTCATTAATAATTTAATATGAATGATAATATTTTTATTTAATAATTATATTAAAGAAATAGTTAAAAATAGTTTTATTGATTTAAAAATCATTTAAAAGGAAATAAATGAATTAAAAATATTTTAAGTAATAATAAATGACTTTTAATATTTTGGTGAAAAATACATTAATATTTAAATATTAATAGTATTTATTTAAAAATGATTTTAAATATTTTAAAAATCATTTAAGGATAATAAAAATGTTTTAAAAATATTTTGAGTTATTATAAATAACTTTAATATTTTTGACAATGGTTTTATTAATAATTTAATATTAATTAAATATTAAAAATAATAGAATTATTTAATATTTAAATTATTTAAAAATGATTCCATTGTTTGAAAAATCATGATAAATTATAATAATTATTTAAAAATTATTATAAGGCTTTGAAAAATAATACGACTGATATTTAAAATATCTAAACGAATATTGAACTACAGAATAGAGTTTTAGACTCGATATTTTTCTGATAAAGTCGTCGGTACATCGACATGTTTCAAAAATTGATCTAGACTTAGATAATTGGACTCGATACGTGTTTGTTTGTGATCCAATTACTGTTAAACATATGTGATAATGTGATTAGATTATGTGCTGACTGCAAATAGCAGTATTATATATGTGATATGATATATTATTTTAATCGAATGAATGATCTTATTAATGATAGGTTTCGGTATAAAAGATAAAACTAGTTGCATTATTGTAAGCAGCAGCTCAGGCAAGTATCCTAACTTTGCATTTCGTTTATGCAATGGACATGAGTAAGAATGTTTCAAAATTATATTATTATTGTGACAGATTATTAACTCTATTATTATCGATTATGTATTCAATTTTTTTGTATTCATACAAGTTCTTAAATTATCCGATCATTGTTTATCAATATAGTACAATTGTACAATCCAGTTATTTATTTTGTTCGTTAATTTCAAAATATGGTTAGACAAGTGTCATCACTTGGATAATCATTTTATTTAAATACATGTTGACACATACCCATTGATTTCCGGTATGTATACCTTAATTAAAAGTCGTCTAAGCTATTTGACCCAACTAGACACAAATTTAGAAATATCGTTGAACATGATATAATTTTATTGTATCCAATCAAATTGCTTTGGTTCGAATTCTTGACTAAGTATGAACATCCCGTACATGGCAAAACTTTTGTGCACCTAAGGTGGATAAGATGAACGATAATATCGTTCTTGCATGTAGTATTGATCAATACAGGGCACATTGGGCAGATCACCCTCGTGTCTGTAAGTTATGACGGTTTGCAGATGAAGTTCTGCTAAACCTTAGCGAAAATTAAAAATAATATTCATAGTCTGTCAACTGATCTTCATTTATAGTCAGTACGTAGTTTTAAAAATTTTATATAGAATTGATATGTTGTTGATTATTGGTTCAGCTTACTTCACAACTGTAGATTCGTTGTAGAAGTGTCTTTTCAAAACAAACATTTAATCCTTTCAGCTAATATTTATTGTTGCTATTACTTGCTGTGCACTCAAATGCTCATCCTTGCTTAATTTAAATGTTTTCAGCTAAGTGTGAACAACCAGAAGGTTCGACCAAGAACAAGGGAAAAAGGAAAGCAAACAGAATAAGTGTTATGGTATTCTATGTGATAGTATGACTTTATTAAGACCATGATATTTATTATTATCATGTATTGTAATGAATGTAGTAAAGGTTGCATACTTGGGATTAGACTCTGATATATGTAAATTAAGTTTGGTATTTATATTATTATTATTATTATTATTATTATTATTATTATTATTATTATTATTATTATTATTATTAGTATTATTTCCGCTCATAGAAATGGTATCGTAAAGCACCGAGTTCGGGTTTCAAGTACCTGAATTTGGGGGCGTTACAACATGGTATGAGAGCTTTAGGGTTAGAAACCTTAGGTGGGATAAACCTTAGGCTATAACCTTAGGACAGAGGGAAACGTTAAAAATACAAATAACTCATTTAGAGTTTATAAGGAGATTAATTGAATAAATTCATCGTAAAACAAAATAAAAGATAACTTATATAAAACTATTATTTGTTAGATGTATATCTTATATGCTAATCAGGATAATTTATGTGTGTAGATGTTAGATAGAAAGAATTAGGATACCCTCAGATCGTAAGAAATGAGTCAACCTCCATAACCGAGCCAATGTCAAAGCTAATAACTGAAATAGAGGCTTACTTGGAAAGCAACCCTAATGAGGTTATTATATTGGAAAAATATAGTATCGGACCCAGGAATGATAGTATAACTGATAGGTAGAGTATAGTTAAAGAATATATGGTCAAGCTCGAGTTCTTAAACTCATATTAGTGTGGTGAGCTCTTAAACTCATAATGTGTGGTAAGTTTTACGAACTTGGTATAGTTATGTGCGAATGAATTATTGATGATAATGGGAATATATAGAATACTAAGCAATTGATCCTTAGTGAAGGCGTAAGAAATAGGTAGTATTAGTATTACTTGAATATGTGTGTTCTTTGCTGTGTATATGATAGGTATGACTGTGTAATGTAATATTCTCAACTTTCGTATAAGTTGTGGCAGCGAATCCAGGCTTTTGAGTCACAAAGGGATAGCGGATGTTTAAAGCGGTATGTGATATGGTATGTTAAGTGCTATGAATATGAATCTATGTTGGATTAATAAAATAAGTTGGTATAAAGATAATAATCACTTATCCTAAACTTTATGTAATCTGAAGAAACCAAAGTTTTCGAAATCTAATATTTTGAATACATGATTATTTGAGTACAAAATTTCGCATTATATGCAAAACGTATACGATAAGGCTTAGAATGTAAGTTAATAAAAAATAATTTATGATAATGCCGCCAAGACGAAAACGAAACCAACGGACAGAAGAACTTGTCAACAAAGTTGGAGGACAACCAGACCCGATACATAATTTTGCTAATATGGTCGCTCAAGCTATGCAGAATGGAATACCAGCCGCGGGAAATCAGCCAAATAATCAATCGACAAACTTCAAAGACTTCAAGGCGGTCGTACTGCCAGGATTTAGAGGATCAACTGACCCTGTAGAAGTGTTTGTGATAGCTAGGGTAACGGAGGGGCAAAAGATAACTTTTGCCACCTATAAGATGAAATGTGTCGCCCCCAAAATTAGGTATACATCACCCATCTTGGGTAGTCAGATACATGGTACAGAATTTAAATACAACTTACTAATATAAGCGTGGGTGGTACAATACGACATAAAGCGTGAGTTTGAATACAAATATTGTCTACTAGAGATTATACAAACTCAAAAGAAGTCCTCATTACAATTATTATCACACTATTTCACGTAATAGTGAGGACTACTAATGCTATCCTCGGACCATTACTCCGTTCCCCGACTCGTCCGGCCTATATTCTCATTTCAGAGAAGAACGGTGAAAGAAAGGGTGAGCTCAACTAGCTCAAGAAGAAATATTATGACTAAGATAATGCGAATAAATTATCATTAGCTTTCACAACAGATGTTAAACCGATAAAATATAATGAACATCAAGTTTAACTACAATGAACCAAAGAATCCATTAAAAGAGTCAAGTAGAAAATAAAATCTACTATCTTTTATGATTTAAAAGGTTTTTCATCATGTTATATATTTGAGACTCGCTTTAATAAATATTCCACATCATCGAATCACCCCCGCACTACTACCAAGGATATTCTTTAGTATCACGACCACAATTATTCATGCACTACGGGCCAAGAATATTTGTTTATTCATTAATGGTCATGATCATGCCAACAATCATCCATCAATGCACTACGGGCGTTGAGGATTTTTACCACATCATTTGTAACATTACGGTCATGATTACACCGAATAGTCTCTGGTCATAATCATACCAAGTCCATCTATGCACTACAGGCCACAGATGACTTTCAACATAATATAAACATGAGGATGATGACAATGATATAAGAATTAAATAAAACAAGTTCAAGAATTAATTTATCTAGGAACCAATAACATCCAAACTGTCAACATGATACTGCTTTGTAGAGTAAAATTCAAGAATATCGAGAAGAATATTTCCATGAAAGGATCTTTGGATGAAGCGCAAATATCAAGGATATTCCACTAATTTCATGGAGTATAGAAGTCAAAGTTTTAACCAACTGGGTATAATAAAGAATGGAATAACAAAAGAAATCACCATGCATGCGATAGACCGCACAGGCAGGTTATTCCAACAGAATAATAAATAACGGAATTCAGTCCGGCGTAAAACGCATGCACGAGGATATTCCAACGAATAATAAAGAATGGAACCAGGTCGGCGTAAAACACATGCAGACGAGGATGTTCCAATAGAATAATAATAAAGAGCGAAACCAGTCCTGGTGTAAAACACATGCATAGGATGTTCCAATAGAATAATAATAAAAGGCGGAACTAGGTCCGGTAAAAACACATGATAGGATGTTCCAATGTAATAATAGAAGAATGTCACCAAGTATAGGGTAAACCACGATACAAAAGTTATTCCAATGTATAATAAGCAATGGAATAACAACAGTTCTCTTCATGAATAAGAAAGAATAACACCCCTTACTTTTAGTAGGAGATTGAATCTCGCAGTAGTGTAGTAACAAAATACTCTTCTTCTTTCTCTCTTATTCTCTCTATACTTTCTCTCTCTATGCTTGAATGAATTCGTGAAAAATAATGAAGCACTACGCCTCTATTTATAGAAGATTTCTAGCTTAGCACCTGCCATGTGAAAAGGCAAGTGGCTTGGACGAATTGGTGATGTGAAAAGAAAAGTGGTTTGGCGCTTTGTAATGTGAAACGACAAGTGGTTCGGCGCTTTGTAATGTGAAACGACAAGTGGTTCGATGCCTGTAATGTGAAACGGCAAGTGGTTTGACGTCTGGTAATGGTAATTACTATTGACGAAGGTAATTACTATTCACAAAGGTAATTACTATTGGTGAAGGTAATTACTATTGACGAAGAGACACTTAGATGATGACATATGGGCCCCCCATAAAATAATCAAACTTACCACAAACGTCTCATAACAGACTCTTTATATACATCAAGGATTGAATAAATATTACCATAAATCATTTTATTTTTAATCAACACATATTTAATCTTTCAACAATTATTAATCATTTATAACTAGTCGTCTCAATTATTGATTTAATACTATAACATATTATACAAACGATACTGTGACAATAATTGAATCAATAATATAAGAGATATGATGCAGCAATTACTGTAGCAATAATTGAGCATAACTGAGTGACTTCTCACGTAAGCATCAATAATCAATATCGTGTGCTACTATACAACTACGCCAGACATCGCATGTACTTTTACTAGGGTAGTTCAAGCTTTTTTTAAGAATAACACCTCTGCGCCGTTATTTTTATAGAAAGATAATTTTGTCGCTTTTTAACTACGACAATACTTCCGTTAATGGGGTCCACTAATGATTGAGCCGTCGCATTTAATATTCCCCGACAAAAAGAATATTCCCCGACCAAACGAATATTTTATAACAACTTGCTTACTTTGCAAAATTTATAAATATTACCCACAACTATAACATTATATCAAATTTATTCCATAATATTCAAAAATAATATTTATAGAAAATTCATCTTTATTTATAAAAGTTGGGGTCTTACAACCTCCCCTTCTTATGAAATTTCGCCCTCGAAATTAGGGTACGTACCTGGTATGTTGAAGAGGTAAGGATACCTTGATTTCATTTCAGATTCTAACTCCCAAGTCATTTCCTCAACATCGTGGTTCCTCCACAAAACTTTGACTTGAGGTATAACCTTGGAGCGTAGAATATGTTCCTTCTTATCCAAGATTTGAACAGGAACCTCTTCATACGTCAAATCTTCCGCTATTTCGTCCGGTTCTAACTCAATAATGTGGTTCGGGTCTTTCACATATTTATGTAACATGGATATGTGAAAAACGTTATGAACACGAGACATACTTGGCGGTAAAGCGAGTCTATAGGCCACAGTTCCTACTCGATCGAGGATTAAAAATGGACCGATGAATCGAGGATTGAGTTTTCCTCTCTTTCCAAATCTTGTAACTCCTTTCCATGGAGCAACTCTTAACAACACATGATCTCCTATATCAAATTCCACGTCCTTTCGATGAAGATCAGCATAACTCTTTTGTCGATTTTGTGAGGTTTTTATACGTTGTCGGATCGTTTGAATCTTTTTCGTAGTCATACGTACTCAACTCGGTCCCAACAACGTTGCTTCACCCACCTCATCCCAAAGATCCGAGAACGACACTTTCTTCCATACAACGCTTGAATGGAGCCATGCCAATACTTGCTTGATAAAGCTGTTGTTGTAGGAAAACTCCACCAATGGTAAGAACTTGTCCCAACTTCCCTTGAAATCAAGGACACGAGTCTTAATAGATCTTCAAGAGTTTGAATAGTCCTCTCCGATCGTCCGTCAAAATTCGAGGATGATATGCCGAGATAAATCGTAAGTCTGTGCCCATAGCTTTTTGCAAACTAACCCAAAATCGTGAAGTGAATCTTGGGTCTCGATCGGAGACTATGGATACCAAGCATACCATGCGATCTTACAATCTCGTTTATGTACATACGAGCAAGACGTTCAAGTGTATAAGTTTCTCGTATCGCAGAAGAAATGAGCAGACTTGGTCAATCTATCAACAATAACCCAAATCGCATCTATGCCTTGAGAAACCTTAGGAAGACCCCAGAACGAAATCCATGGTAATGTGCTCCCACTTCCATTCGGAATTTCAAGTGGTTGCAATGGACCTTTTGGTACTTGATGCTCCGCTTTAACTCGTTGACAAGTTAGACACCTTGAGATAAAAAATAGCTATCTCTCTTCATATTGCTCCACCAAAATGTATGATTTAATATCATGATACATTTTGTACTCGAGGATGGATTGCAAATGGTGTGTTGTGCGCCTCCATCATGATATTATACTTTAAATCGTGGTCGTTAGGAACACAAAGTCCGGAGTTGACTCAAGTATTCCTTCTTCATCGATTCTTACTTCCCAGAGATAGCACCTTCTTGCACTTTCTTCCTCATACGCATCACCTCCAGTCCGTAGCTTGAGCGACTTTAACTTTATCGATTAAAGTCGGTTCAACTCAGTATACTCGCTTATCATCACATGCGTCCCCAGAGTCTTTAACTCTATCTCCATCCTTTGCAAGTCACACAAAATGGGCCTTTGCGTTGACAATATCGCACTCGTGACTTGCATATGATCTTCTACTCAATGCGCCGCCTACCACGTTCGCTTTTCCGGGATGGTATTGGATGGTATGATCATAATCTTTCAAGCAGTTCAAGCCAACGTCGTTGTCGCATGTTGAGTTCCTTTTGAGTGAAGAAATATTTGAGGCTTTTATGATCCGTAAAGATCTCCACTTTCTCCCCATACAAGTAATGCCTCCAAATTTTAAGTGAAGACAACAAACCGCTAACTCTAGATCATGAGTAGGATAATTCCTCTCATATTCTTTGAGTTGTCATGAGGCATAAAGGCTATAACTTTTCCATGTTGCATGCGAACACATCCCAACCCTTTGCCTCAAGCATCATCAGAGATGACAAATCCTCCGAGCCGATGGTATTGTCGTAACAGGTCTTTGAAATAAGTCTCCTCTTGAGTTCTTGAAAACTCTTCTCACATTCTTCGCTCCAACCGAACTTTGTATCTTTCCGAAGTCATTTGAGTCAATGGAGCAAATGATTCGAGAAAATCCTTCCACGAATCTCCGATAATAACCAAACTAAACCGAGAAAGCTACGTACTTTGGTCATCGATTTAGGTTGGTCCCACTTTGAATAGCTACAATCTTTCTTTGGGTCAACAGATATTCCATGACTTGATACCACGTGCCCAAGGAATGCTACTTGTTCAAGCCGAACTCGCATTTCTTCAACTTGGCATAAAGCTTATATTCACGAAGCTTTTGGAGTGTCGGCCTCAAGTGTTGCTTCATGATCTTCACGACTTTTGGAATAAATAAGGATGTCATCAATAAAAGGCGACCACAAAGTGATCCAAATATTCCTTGAATACTCGGTTCATCATATCCATGAAGGGCGTTAGGAGCATTAGTCAATCCAAAGGACATGACTAAGAATTCATAATGCCCGCATCGGAGTTCCGAAAGCCATCTTTGGAATGTCGGCGGTTAATCTTCAATTGGTGATATCCAGGAGCGAAGATCAATCTTTGAAAAGAATTTGACTCCTTGCAATCGGGTCAAACAGGTCATCAATACGTGGCAATGGATACCTATTTTTGATGGTGACATGATTCAACTCCCGATAATCAATACAAAGTCGCATACTCCCATCTTTCTTCTTCACGAATAAAGCAGAGAACCCCAAGGAGAAGTACTAGGACGAATAAAGCCAATGTCTAACAATTCTCGCGGTTGGGTCTTTAACTCACGAAGTTCAATAGAGCCATTCGATATGGGGCTTTGGAAATAGGTTTTGTACCGGGTTCAAGGTCGATACAAAATTCAATTTCACGCCTGGGGTAGGCGGGAAGTTCTTGGGAATACATCAGAAATTTATTAACAATAGAAATATCGTTCAAAAGCGGCGTATTTTTGTTTAAATCGTGACATGAGCTAAGAAAGCTTGACATCTGTTTTTCAATAAGCGAATAGCTTTATGGCTTGAGATGACCGTGATTGATTTTAATGGTTTGGTCGCTTGAATTCGCATAATAGGTTGGTTAGGAATATGAAAGCTAACAACCTTACGAAAACAATCAATTTTTGCATTATAAATAGTTAACCAATCAATCCCTAGAATCACGCCAAATGCAAGTATTTTTAATGAAATAAGATCGGCCGTGTAATGTGAGGGTACCGATTTGAACCAAACAAGACTTATAAGCAATGGATGTAATGATGGTTTCTCCCAACGGAGTTTCCACGAGATAAGTCAAAGTCTAATTTCTCCGAGTCAAATTTAATCGATGAGCGCAAGTAGGAGAAATAAAAGAATGGGTAGAACCCAGATCAAATAAAGTATATATTTCATTAGAGTTTATGATAAGCTTACCCGTGATGACCTCATTCGGGTTCCTTGCCTCTCGGGAGGTCACAACAAACGCCTCCTCCCTGCACTACCGGTTTTGACTTTTCGGGGATGGCCTTTGGTGCCTCCATCCTAGCTGAATTTGTCTTTGTGAACGACAAAATCGAGCTAAGTGACCTTCTCTTCCACAATTATAACATGCTTTTGATTTGGCATGGCGCAGTTTTGACTAATGTGTCCCTCTCCCGCATTTGAAGCATATGATAGGTGGTCTTTCTCCTTCCTTAACAATCTGGTCTTTGGTCTTGTCGACGTCTTTCCATCATTGTTGAATCTCCTTTTCTTGAAATGTCCATTCTTATTGTTTTGGCCCCGATTACCACCAAGTGGTTACCATATCCGCCCTGTTGATTCCCTCCACGCTTGTTGTCACCGCTCGATGACTACTCTCATTGGTATTATAATTTTGTCATTTTGCTCTCTTTTAGTTCAAGGCTGACTCGTTATCGCGCGCTCCACTAATCGAGCCCTATTTACAACATCCGAATACGAATACGGTTTATGAGAAATAAGATGTTGACGTATCTCCCGACTTCAAACCTCTTAAAAACATTCGCGCCATTCTCTCTTCATTATCCACCAAGTGGGGCCCTTAAACCGTGATAACTCGCAAATTTTGCCTAGTATTGCGACACTGGCCATATTGTTTTGTTCCAACTTGATAAACTCCACCTCCTTCATGTGGCTAATACTTTCGAGGAAAGTATTTGTCGTTGAACGACTCTGGAACTTCTCCCAAGATATCTTGAAGACAAAGAAGTTGAGTACGTTTCACCGATTCCCACCAAAGAATTTGCCTCTCTCGCGCAACATAAAGGCGCAGCAAGGGAACCTTTTGCTCCTCGGAGCATCCCAAGACATCAAATATCTTGGTAATCTGCTTTATCCATGCTTCGCCGAAGTGGTTTGGGCTCTCCTTAAACTCCGGTGGTCCCAGCTCCTTGAATTGTTTAGAGGTGACCGCCGAGAGTTTTCCGTGTTTCCACCCACGTTTTGGACAGAGTCACTCTCTTTCTTTGTTGCAAGAAATTGCATAAAGCCTCCGAACATTTGATCATTCATCATTTGGTCGGTGTTGTTGTTTGCATGAGGATTGTCGCCTTCCTGATGCACATTATCCTGATTATTGATATGTGGTGAATCAACGATCGCCTGTGCTCCATTGCTATTCTCAACATTCTCAGATGTCATTTTCAGATACTGCCACAAAATAAAAGGTTAGTTGACATGTAACATATTATCCCTATATTCTGACCGACCAATAAAATAGCACATAAACTTAGGTAGGTCTACTAGCGAAGGTATTCCCCGTCTCTCCCCTCCTAGTACTATTCTCACATCTTAGCCAAGGATCATATCCCTAAGCTTTGATACCAACTGTGACGCCCCCAAAATTAGGTATACATCACCCATCTTGGGTAGTCAGATACATGGTATAGAATTTAAATACAACTTACTAATATAACTGTAGGTAATAATATCGACATAAAGCGTGAGTTTGAATACAAATATTGTCTACTAGAGATTATACAAACTCAAAAGGAGTCCTCATTACAATTATTATCACACTATTTCACAGAATAGTGAGGACTACTAATGCTATCCTCTGGACCATTACTCCGTTCCCCGACTCGTCCCAGCTATATTCTCATTTCCTGAAGAGAACAATGAAAGAAAGGGTGAGCTCAAATAGCTCAAGAAGAAATTTTATGACTAAGATAATGCGTAATAAATTATCATTAGCCTACAACAGTTTTAAACTGATAAAATATAATGAACATCAAGTTTAACTACAGCGGAACCAGCAATCCATTAAAAGAGTCAAGTAGAAAATAAAATCTACTATCTTTTATGATTTAAAAGGTTTTTCATCACTGTTATAGCTGAGACTCAACTTTAATAAATATTCCACATCATCAAATCACCCCTGCACTACGGCCAAGGATATTCTTTAGTATCACGACCACAATTATTCATGCACTCACGGGCCACTTAATATTTGTGTATTCATTAATGGTCATGATCATGCCAACAACTCATCCATCAATGCACTACGAGCAATCGAGGATTTTTACCACATCATTTGTAACATTACGGTCATGATTACACCGAATAGTCTCTGGTCATAATCATACCAAGTCCATCTATGCACTACAGGTCACAGATGACTTTCAACATAATATAAACATGAGGATGATGACAATGATATAAGAATTTAATAAAACAAGTTCAAGAATTAATTTATCCAGGAACCAATAACATCCAAATTGTCAACATGATACTTCTTTGTGGAGTAAAATTTAAGAATGCTCAGAAGAATATTTTCCTGAAAAGATACTGGATAAAGCGCAAATATCAAGGATATTCCACTAATTTCATGGGGTATAGAAGTCAAAGCTTTAACCAACTGAGTATAAGAGAATATATGAAACTGCAAATGGATTTTTGTCCGCCACGCAGAATCCACTTTCCATATGAGATCATTTCCACAATTTAATAGGAAATGAATACAAAGGATCATTCACCATGCATGTGATAATCCACATAGACAGGTTATTCCAACAGAATAATATAGAATGGAATAACAGAAGAAATCACCATGTATGCGATAGACCGCACAGACAGGTTATTCCAACAGAATAATAAGCAATGGAATAACAACAGTTCTCTTCATGAATAAGAAAGAATAACACCCCTTACTTTTAGTAGGAGATTGAATACTGCAGCAGTGTAGTAACAAAATACTCTTCTTCTTTCTCTCTTATTCTCTCTATACTTTCTCTCTCTATGCTTGAATGAATTCGTGAAAAATAATGAAGCACTACGCCTCTATTTATAGAAGATTTCTAGCTAAGCACCCGCCATGTGAAAAGGCAAGTGGCTCGACGACTTATTGGTGATGTGAAAAGAAAAGTGGTTTGACGATCTTTGTAATGTGAAATGACAAGTGGTTCGGCGCTTTGTAATGTGAAACGACAAGTGGTTCGGCCTTTGTAATGTGAAACGACAAGTGGTTCGGCGCTTTGTAATGTGAAAGCGGCAAGTGGTTTGACGTCTGGTAATGGTAATTACTATTAGCGAAGGTAATTACTATTCACAAAGGTAATTACTATTGATGAAGGTAATTACTATTGACTAAGAGACACTTAGATGATGACATATGGGCCCCCATAAAATAATCAAACTTACCACAAACGTCTCATAATGAGACTCTTTATATACATCAAGGATTGAATAAATATTACCACAAATCATTTTATTTTTAATCAACACATATTTAATCTTTCAACAATTATTAATCATTTATAACTAGTCGCCCTCAATTATTGATTTAATACTATAACATATTATACAAATGATAATCTTGTGACAATAATTGAATCAATAATATAAGAGATATGATGCAAAGAATTATTTGTAGCAATAATTGAGCATAAATGAGTGACTTCTCACGTAAGCATCAATAATCAATATCGTGTACTACTACAACCACGCCAGACATCGTACTTTTACTACGGGTAGTTCAACAGCTTTTAACAGTAACACCTCCTGCCGTTATTTTTATAGAAAGATAATTTTGTCGTTTTCTAACTACGATAATACTTCCGTTAATAGGGGTCCACTAATGATTGAGCCGTCGCATTTAATATTCCCAAACAAAAAGAATATTCCCCACCAAACGAATATTTTATAACAACTTGCTTACTTTGCAAAATTTATAAATATTACCCACAACTATAACATTATATCAAATTTATTCCATAATATTCAAAAATAATATTTATAGAAAATTCATCTTTATTTATAAAAGTTGGGGTCTTACATGAAAGGGGGGGGGGGCGAATTTTTGGTGGTAGGTAAATCAAGCTAGAGCCAGAGAAGGGAGTAGTGGTTGTAGGAATGGAAAAAAGAAACGAGATAATTTTGGGAATACTGAAATTAAGCCAGGAGGTGGAAAGAAACAAGTTATGCAGTGTGAGAATTGCGGAAAGAATCACTCCGTAGAGTGTCTTAAAGGTAAGTTTGTGTGTTATAAGTGTGGACAGAAGGGACATATCTCTCCCAACTGCCCCAATCCAAGAATGTATAGTGAGTGTTTTTTTTTCGCTAAGTTTGTTTGTATATAGAAAAAGAAGAGAAAAACAATCGAAAAGGGCAAACCCCAGAAGCTTTTGATAGAACCACATGGGACAACCCCCAAAATGGACAACAAATGACTAACAACCAAGCCAAAAGAAAGAACAAGGCGATACTAAGCAAGACAATAGAAAATACAAGCATGAAACCTTAAACAACATAGACAACCAATCACGAGAAACCAAGCAAAGCGGAGGGGGATCGAACCGAATCGCTGCGAAGAGTAGAAGGAAGTCAAGCATATGAAGAACTACGAGACCAAACCCATGTATACCGAACCTCAAAACCAAGTCGAAACCTCAAGCCTCAAGTCAAGCCGAAACCCCGGTTAACACCAACATCCCCGACTTCGAAGACAAGGGAAGAACTCAAGACGAGCCGAGATGCTAAGTGGATGCCGCCTTGATCCTTTTATCGCCACAAGGCCGAACCGTAAACGGATCAAGAGGCTCAACCCAAAAACAGATGAAGCAAATAGCTGAACCACACCAACGAAGAGGCCGAACTGCCATGGAAACCGAACACTCATAGGCCATTTGGCATGTTTAAGAACAACTGAGTTCCGACCCGCCCGAGTTTGAAAACTGGGGGTGAAGATCGAACCAAAAGCGCATTAGAAATTAAGAAGATGTCAAGCATAGGAGGACTACGAGAGCCAGAAAGAGAGGACTAAACCATCTTGACCGAACCCCAAAGCCGGGCCCAAACTCAAGGCCGGAACCAAATCCCTGACTTCAAGACAAGAGGAAGAACCACGAAGCCAACCCAGACCTTTACTAGCCACAAAGCCGAACCCAGCTATGGACTAAAGATGCTACCTAACATGGAAAGAAGCAATAGCAAACCAAACCAAAACAGAGGCCGAACTGCCAAGGAGACCGAACTTCCGAACCCCCATGGAAGCTAAGCTAATTCAGAATTTAGCAGTAGCCGAACCGCTCTGCAGAGAAGACCAAACCAAGAACCATGAAACGGACATTAAAGGCCTCACAACCAAATACTTAGGACAGCCCGGTCTCAAGTGCAGCGACCTTGAGGAATTTGGGGAAAGAAGAAAGCCTTGACTTAGTGATATTAATAATCTCCCTAGCCAAAACATTCACAGCATTTTGACATTTTATGGACAATTGAGTTTCTAAGCGCCCAAAGTTTGTAAACTGTGGTGAAAAGACCGACTTTAAAATATCGAATGAATATTATTTCCTTTAAAATGAATGATATAGTCCACCAGACTATCCCAGCTCCTTGGAACATTGGTCCAGACTCCGAAGGCAAGCACTGAAGAGAGAACTGATGTAGAATAAGGACAATCAAAGAACAAATGAGAGAATGTCTCAGCATGATTTCATGAAAGAAGGGGTGCATGGGGACGGAAGCTATGGTAAGCAGAGAACCTATCATTTGTGGGTAATCTGTGCCGAAGAGCAAGCCACAGGGTAAAGGAGAATCGGGGGATATGGAGGGGGAACCAAAGCAATTTAGCCCATGGGACTTTCTGAGCACGCAAGTTTAATAGATTCCTCGAGATAGTGGAAGCGTTGAGATGTTTCACCGCCCGGTTGTCCCAAAGAATCAAGTCCTCGGCATCAGAAGGATTAGGAAGAGATGAAAACAAGGTGCATAATTGTTGCACATCATGATGATTACTGGAAGGCCTTTACCATGCACCCATGTAGATGATGTCAGAAATGCGCGCATTAACAGGGATTCTAGAGTTGGAGAGCAGAGAAGGAGAGGGATTTAAGGGTTGCCCATTCAACCACGGGTCAAACCAATGACTGAAGGAATTTCCATTCCCAACTCTATAGGTAAGGAAAGGGAGAGCTATGGAACGAAGCTTAAGGATTTTATGCCAGATCCATGAACAGTCCTAGGGATTCGAGATATACCAGAAATTGGTCTTTGATAGAACTGTTGATTTGACCCAGTTAGCCCACAAGGAGGGGGAAGATGGGGAGATGACCTTTAAAAGTTGGAGAATAATGAGAGCTGAGTTCCAATCAGTAAGGTTCTTAATTGCAAGACCACCTTCACAAAGGGGAAGGGACAAATCCTTCCAAGAGACTTTTGTACCATGCCGAAGGAGAGAAGGCCCCTTCCAAAGGAATCTACACATGATAGATTGAATGGCTCTTAGAACTGAATTAGGAAGAATAAAATGGGAGGCCCAGAAAGATTGGATTGCAAAAAGCACTGATTTAATCAGCTGAACTCTACCAGAATAAGAGAGGAATCGGGAGGTCCAAGAGGAAACTCTGGCAGTAATTCTATGAATCAAGGGTTGGCAATCGGAATGGGAGAGCTTAGAGGAGATAAGAGGGACCCCGAGAAATCTAATTGGTAATACTCCAAAAGGAATACCCAACAACAAGTTAATACTTACCTTAACATCATTTGGGACATTGGCAAGGAAACACAGACTTTTACGAGCATTAGGAATTAGGCCAGAAAACATAGAGAAGGATTGAATGCACGAGTGAATAATGGAAACAGAGGCCATATCGCCATGGCGAGAATATGAGAATATCATCTATGCCAAAGCATCGTGGGATATGTTGCACGATTACATTTTCCAATGAAACTTGAAATTAGGCAAATGAGTTTCCTTGTGAAGAATCATGGAGAAGGCTTCCATAGCTAGAACGAATAAGTAAGAGAGAGCGGGGATCCCCTTGCCTAAGACCCTCGCTCCTTTAAAGTAGCCAAACAGACCTCCATTGACTTTGATAGAAAACATAGTCGTAGTGATGCACTCTTTAATCAAACCCAATGAAAATAGGGGGAATTTAAGAAGGCCCAACAAATCCAATAGAAACCTCCATCAACAAATGTCGAAGGCTTTTAGAATATCAATTTTAAGAGCACAAGGCGGGACCCGGAGAAAGTCTGTGGTAGTTCTGAAAAGCTCCCGTGCAAGGAGGATATTGTCACTAATGCTTCTCCCCGAGATGAAGGCAAACTGAGCATGGTCAATAAGGTAAGGGAGAATGATTTGAGCCTATTGGCAAGGATCTTTGCTATACATTTGTAGATTGTGTTGCAAAGAAGAAATAGGTCTAAAATCCGACATATTGGATGGATTATCCGTCTTGAATTAACGTAATAGTGTTGCATTAACTCCACACGGAAGGTGCCCAGAGATGAAGAAAGAGTGGATGGCGAAGGTGAAATCATGGCCTATAATGTCCCAAAGAATGGAGAAAGAAATTAACATTAAAACCGTCGGGACCGGACTTTTATTCTTTTCATGGATTGAAGGACCGCAAGAATTTCGTAATCAAGAATTGGAGTAGTTAAGCTAGCAACTGAGCAGGGGTAATCCGATTTGTAACGAAGTTTTCGGAAGATCACGACTGTGGTAAGTAGGAGGAGAGGATCCCCGGGAGATCCACGAAAATAGTCCACCGCCACTTCTGTCAATACCCCGGTGATCCTCAATAAGAACACGAGCTATTAAAAAGAGAGAATTTTTTGTGGTTCCAATTACTCTTGATAACATTGGCAAAAAATTTGGAATTTTTATCGCCCTGGGCAAGCCAAGTGGCTCGGGATTTTTGGAGCAAGAGAGATTCTTCAAGAGCCAATGCTTTCCATAAGGACTGAGAGCATTTGTCTTCTAGGGCAAGCAGACAAGAGTTTAAGGGATCTGCATGAAGAGATTGCTGAACGGTGACCAGCTGAGCCTGAAGGGTGCTAACATTCCTCGATAAGTTCTTAGTTAGAAGAGTTCAAGGTTTTGAGGGCGACTTGAATCTTCGAAGTTTCTCATTAAAGATGAAAAAGGGATTTCCACGAATTCTGATACTCCAACAATCCGAGACAGCAGCGTCAAACCCTTCCAACTCCAGCATGAAGTTAAAGAATTGGAATGGCTTCTTGGCTTTCCGAAGAAGCATACCAGTATTAAGTAAGACTGGACAATGATCGGAAAGACCACGAGGACCATAAGTGACTAGGGAATCAGACATTACGTTGAACCAAGAACTGTTACCCATTGCTCTATCCAGCTTCCTATGAATAGGATTAGCAACCTGACAGTTCCACCATGTGTGCAGAGGCTCAATAGCACGAATATCAGCAACACCAATAGTGTCTAAGCAGTCGTTAAAGTCAGTCATACCCGTATCCCAAGAAGAATCACCACCTTCCGATTCAGAGACACTCTTGATAGTGTTGAAGTCTCCAAGAATACACCAAGTGTCCGAGGAGGACAAGGAATTAAGGTCACCATAACCCATTTTGACGTTCCACTATAGAGTTCGGCCAGTAGACTATAGAAGCCAAGATTGGATAACCGCCATAAAGAGGAAAGAGCTTGAAGTGGGAAACTTGGGTGATTGAAATAGGACATCCACTCTCCAAATAGAAGGATCCCACCCACCCAAATCCCGTTGTTGAATTGGTGGTAGTCATAGTTAAAATTCCAAACCCGATTCATTGACAGATAGCGCGAAATTCGGAAGCATTTGTAGCTTTTATTCGGGTCTCAATGAGGCCCACAAAGGAGATATGGTTGTCTAACAAAAAGTTGCGTAACAAAAGCACGCTTTGGTTTTTTATTTAAACCCCGACATTATATGAACAAAAGAATGTCATAAAAAGGGGGAAAGTATTAGTCTAGAAGGGAAGACCCTTGGACCTTTGTTCCTCTTCTTAGAACTCAAGAGGCTCCTTTCCGTGCCTAGTCTTATGCTTGTGTCCCTGCATTCCTTCTCATCAACTTGCTTAAGCTTATCAATTAAAGGATTAGGGGAATAGGAGATTGAGACTCATCACCGTGAATAAGGGAGGAGCAATAGGGGAAAAGGCGTTAGTGGAAGAGAAAGGAGAAATTTGGAAGGGAGGAGGAAGAGCTTTTAAGTCCTTTGAAGCGGCGGTCCATGAACCTTCGAGTTCGGAGGAGAGAGGCCTTGGTTGTGCTAGGAATAGTGGAACAAGGGCCTCACAGAGAGTCTGGGGAGTGTTTGGGAACCCATCGAATATTAGTTTTCGGGCATTTGAGAAGGGAATGTCCAAAAAAGCGATTACATTTAGAACAGAGGGGGGGCTGCCCAATACTCCACTTTCACGGCACGGTTTCTTCAACCCGAGCAATCCCGTCAAATACAACAAAGATTGATGGAGGCGGGAAATGAAGACAAAGCTTCAATCTCAATATATATTCGAGCAAAGCTCATAGGTTCCAACTTAGAAGTCATGTTGTCAAGAATAACTACCACCAACCGTGACTTTGCCAGTAACTTAGACCTTCCTTTGTCCAGTAAGAGAGGGGGATGCGAATACGGGAAAATTAGTGGAGCATAAGGTGAAAGACTGTCCAAGAAGGAGAAGGGAGGCAAGGAATGCGAATACGGGAAAAAGGCAGCAGGACATTGGCAACAACGGGACTAACTTCTACAAACAAACCAACAGAATCAACCGCAAGAGTCTTCAACATGACAGTTCAAGATAACGTGACAGCTGGGGATGCAACTCCAGGTATTATTCGTATAACTTTTAATTTCTTATATATAATTTTCTTATATATATATAATAAATTATTTTATAAAGAAATTTTGAAGGAGGAATTTGAGTTCTATTAGAAATTAATTTTCTGTTTAATCAGATAGACAAGCTTTATGCTGAATAGTTAAAGATCGGTTCGATCAATTATGATCGAGATCTACTTGCAATGACTGTGTATGCTATGTACCCTTGTATGTATACGTTTTAAAACAGTGATTCCGGGAACGAAATCTTTATAAAAGAGGGTGAATGTAATAACCCGATATTTTCTATATAATTAAATAAGAAATTTTGCATATAAATTTGTTTTAAGGTGAGAATGCGTGCAAGGTAATGTGTATGTATTTATGTGATAAATATAAATTTATTTATTACATGAATAATTACAAATAATTTTATTTTAGAATTAATGATCATTATAAATTATATTCTTATAATAATTAACTTTATAGTAGAAGTGTTTTTATTAATTATTTTCTATGAAAATATGATTATTATATTATTTGAATAATATATGAAATGATTATAGAATTATTATAATAATTATTTTATTTTAATATATTAATTTATTTCAGATTAGTTAAGTTAATTATTTTTAACTTAATTAATAATGTTAGATATAAAAGATAAATCAGATATGGAATCCAAACCCTAATTTTGGGTTTGGAATAAGGAAAGAGAACAATAATATTATTTTATTTCAGTGCTATAAATATGTACGATATATGTGTGGACTGGTTGTGGTTGGTCAATTATGTTGAATCATGACCAAACCCTAGCTTTAATTTGATTAACCCTATTTTTGAAATTCAAATGGGAAATTCGAGACTGTTTTATAATTGTGCTATATGAATTATGTCGCGTATTACAGAATTTAAAGTTAATTAGAAACCCTAATTATACTTAGAAACCTAATTTATATTTAGAAACCCTAATTGCTAAAATTAGAAACCCTAATTACTAAATTAGAACCTTAATTGCTAAATTCTTAAGCTTAATGATAATTAAGGGAAATTGATTTATTATTTAGAAAACCCTAATTATAAATTTATAACCCTAATTGACAAATTAGTAACCCTAATTTGCTATTTATGAACCCTAATCGCTAACTTAGTAATCTTAATGCTAATTAGTGAACCTTAAACCTAATTTTCATGTTTTATATTATTAGAAATCTAAACTAATTTAGAAACCCTAAATTTGTAATTTAGAAAACCTAATTTCTATTTTAGCCCTAATTATCAAATTGAAAACACTAAATTGCTAATTATAAGTACTAATGATAATTAGTGAATCTATAATCTAATTTTCATGTTCTATGTAATTAGGAAACTAAGTATGTTTACAAAATCCTAATTTGAAATTTTTCTATAATCTAAATTTTCTATTTTTGGCCTAACTAGAAATCCTACAAATTTTTGTGCTAAACCTTAGGGTTAATGTGACGCCCCCAAAACAGGTATACATCACCCATCTTGAGTCGCCAAATACATGGTACAAAATTCAAATACAACTTAATTATACAACATTCGTTTAAAATACGACAAAACATAATCTAAGAGCTTTAATATGAATATTATCATCTAGACAATATCCACACTCAATGGAGTCCACATTACATTTATTGTCACACTATTTAACAGAATAGTGAGGACTACTAATGCTATCATCCGGACCGTCACTCCGCGTTCCCGACTAGTCCGGCTACGTTCTCATTTCTGAAGAGAACAAAGAAAAGAAAGGGTGAGCTCAACTAGCCCAAGAAGAAATATTATGACTAAGATAATGCGAGAATAAATTATCATTAGCCTTCAACAATGTTAAACCGATAGAATATATGAGCGACAAGTTTAATCTGCGGTGAACAAGCAATCCATTAGAAGAGTCAAATAGAGCATAAAATCTACTATCTTCTATGATTTAAAAAGTTTTTCATCAACTTTATCACTGAGACTCAGCTTAATAAATAAAATTGAATCATCCCTGCATCACGACCAAGGATATTCATGTAATCATCAATGGTCATGATTATACCAAATAATCCCTGGTCATACCAAAAACTGTCCATCAATGAATTACAGGCCAATGAGGACTTTTACCACATCATTCGTCACATTACGGTCATGATTATACCGAATAATCCCTGGTCATAATCATACCAAGTCCATCTATTCACGTAAACCAAAGATGACTTTAATCACAATATAAGCATGAGGATGATGATAATGACATAATAATTCAATAAAACAAGTTCAAGGATAAATTTTAAAGATTTATAATTTTAATTTATCCAGAAATCAATAACGTCCAAATTGTCAACATGATACTTCTTTGTGGAGTAAAATTCAAGAATGCTCAGAAGAATATTTCCATGAATAGATATTGGATGAAGCGCAAATATCAAGGATATTCCACTAATTTCATAGAGTATAGAAGCCAAAACATTAACCAACTGAGTATAATAGAATATATGAAACCGCAAATGGATTTTTGCTTGCCATGCAGTAATCCACGTAGACAGATCATTTCCACAATTTAATAAGGAATGAATATGAAGGATCATTCACCATGCATGCGGTAATCCACATAGAAAGGTTACTCCAACAGAATAATAAAGAATGGAATAACAGAAGAATTCACCAGGCATGCGTAATCCGCACAGACAGGTTATGTAAAACCCCAACTTTTTGAATAAAGATGAATTTTCTATAAATATTATTTTTGAATATTATGGAGTGAAATTGATATAATAGTTGTGGGTAATATTTATAAATTTTGCAAAGTACGCAAGTTGTTATATAATATTCGATTGGTCGGGGAATATTCATTTTAACAGGGAATATTAGTACAACGGCACAATCATTGGTGGACCCCACAACGGAATTATTGTCGGATTGAGAAAACGACAAAAATACTTAATGAAAATAACGGCGGAAGTTTACTGTTAACTGTTGAAACACCCGGTGTTAAAAGTACAATAATACGCGTGGTTGCATAATAGCACACGGTATTGATTATTGATGCTTACGTGATAAGTCACTCAGTTTTGTTGGTATTATTAATGTAATAATACAGAAAATCTTTTTATATAAAACAGAATACTTTTATAAAGTTATTCTATAAATAGAATATATTATATTCTATTATGCATAGTGTTGCATAGTGTCTGCATAGTGTTTTTCATAGTAAAATTTTTTTATATAAAATGTAATACTTTTATAAAGTTATACATGTTTTATTAGACAATAATTAGAATATATTATATTTTATTATGCATAGTATTTGCATAGTGCTGCATAGTGTTTGCATAGTAAAATCTTTTATAAAGTTATTTGTTTTATTAGATTATAAATAGAATATATTATATTTTATTTAAAAGATTTTGCTTTAAATATGGACCGTCGATTAAAGTAAATCAATCTAATTGCTCATGAGTTAGTTACTTATGCATTCCATTTTTCTATAAATAGAAGCTCATTCATTCATTATTTTCTTATTTAATTCTTTGAAACTCTAGAGAGATAAACTATAGAGAGAAATAAGAAAGTATTCTCGCTACTTCACTACTTATATATCCAAAGACTTTTCTTCTTAAGGTAGGAAATATTATTTGTTGTACTCGTAAGGGGTGTTATTCTTTCTTATTCATGAAGAGAACTGTTGTTATTCCATTTCTTATTATTCATTGGAATAACTTTGTATACGCCATGATCACCCTATACTTGGTGACATTCTTCTATTATTTCGTTGGAACATCCTCGCCTTACGTGTTTTACACCGGACTCGGTTCCGTCTTTATTATTATTCCGTTGGAACATCCTCGTCTTTGTGTTTTACAGGACTCGGGTTCCGTCTTTATTATTCTCATTGGAACATCCCGTCGGTGAAAATTTTGCACGATTGGTTCCGTTATTATTATTCATTGGAATAACTCGTCTCATGCAAGCACCGCATGCATGGTGATTTCTTTTGTTATTCCATTCTGTATTATACTCAGTTGGTTAAAGTTTTGAATTCTATACTCTATGAAATTAGTAGAATATCCTTGATATTTGCGCTTTATCCAGTATCTTTTCATGAAAAAGAAATAATACCCCTTACGAGTACAATAAATAATATCCCTTACGAATACAACAAATAAAATCCCTTACCTTAGAAGAAACTGGATATAGGAGTAGTGAAGTAGCAGAATACTTTTCTTCTTTCTCTCTATAGTTTCTTTATCTAGAGTTTCAGTGAATTCGTAAGAAATAATGAAAGAATGAGCTTCTACTTATAGGAAAATAGACTGAATAGTAACTAATTCATGAACGGTCCAGATTGATTTACTTTTAAACGGACGGTCCATATTGATTTACTATGCAGTATTAATAAAATATTCTAATAAAACAAAATCTTTTAAATAAAATATAATATATTCTATTTATAATCTAATAAAACGAATAACTTTATAAAAGTATTCTGTTTTATATAAAAAGATTTTACTATGCAAACATTATGCAGACACTATGCAAACACTATGCATAATAGAATATCATATATTCTATTTATAGTCTAATAAAACATATAACTTTATAAAAGTATTATGTTTTATATAAAAAAATTTTACTATGCAAACACTATACAAACACTATGCATAATAGAATATCATATATTCTATTTATAGTCTAATAAAACAAATAACTTTATAAAAGTATTTACATTTTATATAAAAAGTTTTACGTTTTATTACATTTATAATATTAATAAAACAAAACTTATCACCTTTATTATAATTCACAATATTAATCGACCAGGTCATTTTCAGGAAAGAGGGGGCTTTCCAATAAAGATTTCTCCCTATTGGCGCGCAATTAGGTGACCAAACATCTCCTTGACAGAACTTCTAGACATCGTTAATATTGTAAATAATAATATTAATAATTTCGTCGTCTCAATTATTGATTTAATAATATATAAAATATCGACAATAATTGAATCAAATAATGTGAGATACTATGCAACAACAATCAGAGCAATAATTGAACAAAACTGAGTGACTTCTCACGTAAGCATCAATAATCAATACTGTGTGCTACTATGCAATCACGCGTATTACTGTACTTTTAACGCCGGGTGTTTCAACAGTTAACGGTAAAACTTCCGCCGTTATTTTCATAAAATATTTTTGTCGTTTTCTCAATCCGACAATAATTCCGTTGCGGGGTCCACCAATGATTGTGCCGTTGTACGAATATTCCCCAACCAATCGAATATTATATAACAACTTGTGTACTGTGCAAAATTTATAAATATTATCCACAACTATAATATTATATCAAATCCACACCATAATATTTTTAAAAAATATTTTGATAAATTTAAATCTTTATTCATAAAATTTGGGGTCTCACAATCTCCCCTCCCTATGGAATTTTGCCCTCGAAATTTACGTACATACCTGGTATGATGAGGATACCTTGACTTCATTTCAGACTCTAACTCTTGAGGTATAACCTTTGAGTGTTGAATATGATCCTTCTTATCCAAAATTTTAACACGTATCTCCTCATACGTTAAATCTTCTGCTATCTCGTCTAGTTCTAATTTAATTACGTGGTTCGGGTCATCCACATATTAACGTAACATCGATACGTGAAAAACGTTATGAACACGCGACATACTTGGCGATAAAACGAGTCTATAGGCCACAGTTTCTACTCGATCGAGGATTTCAAATGGGCCAATTAAATTGAGGGTTGAGATTTCCTCTCTTCAGCAACTCTTGCCCTCTTGAACCTTCTTCTTCGTATTCATCAGCTCCAGGTCTGTAGCTTTAGCAGCTTTAACATTATCGACTAAAGTCGGTTCTAATCATATATTCGTTATCTTCACGTAGGTCCCTAGAGTATTTAACTCTATCTTCATCATTTGTAAGTTATACGAAATGGGTTTTTGTGTTAACAACATCGCACTCGTAAACGCATATGATCTTCTACTCAACGCGTTAGCTACCACGTTTGCTCTTCCACGATGATATTGAATGGTATAATCGTAATCTTCAACAACTCGAGCCAACTTCTTTGGCGCATTATACGTTCGTTTTGGTTGAAGAAATATTTAAGGGTTGAAGAAATGGGTTTTGTACTGGGGACAATACAAAATTCGATTTCACGCTGTGACACCCCCAAATCCAGGTACTTTATTCCCACAGGATTTGGTGTTCACTTGATCAAACATTCATATCTAACTACCCAATTATAATAAAACTGAATAAATAAAAACCTTCCCCATTAAAGGGTTACACAATAGAAATCTCCCAGGTTATCTAACCTTTAGTCATCATTCAAATGCGGAAAACATTACATAAATTTTTTTAAAATACAATTTAAGATCAACATAATAAAAGTCTAACATCTTAATCAAAGTAAAAATTACAAGTCTTCATCACTTGTACATTGTTCCCTTTCCTTTGCTAGTCGAAGGTTCACCTACCTTCTCTTCTTTAGCTGCAATGAGTTTATAGATATGCAAGAGTGGGCAAAACAATTGCTCACTGGATATAATATGGAATCAACAGGAGTATAACAATAATAACTTTCGAAATAGGCTCATCAAAAGTGAATAGTACTCTATCAATAATAATCAGAAACTGAAATCCCAAAATATGGAAATATACATCACTGAGGGTCGTAAGACCATGAACTACGTCCACAGTTACAAGTAATCTTTCAACTCCAACTTTAACATTCATAAGACTATAAGGACCTCGTACTTAGGCGGATCAACCCTTCGTACAATGTATTGTGCACAAATATTTTAACGCTATGCGTAAGTTAACCCCTAATAATAACAATAGGGTTGTTCATCTCAGTATTTAGAGTACAAGTCCGTACCAAAGGAAGTTTGGTTTGGATAAGCTTTCAAGGTAATTTGGAATTCAACGAACATCAACTAAGGATTAGTTGAATAAAACCAATAACATTATACTATAGAATAATCGTGATTGAATCAATCATAGTAAACTAAAGTCATGCTTTAGGAATAATCTAATAGCATACAATTTGAATAACTATAACACACCTTGCTTGAACAATACTAAGCCAAGGTTAATTAGAATTGAATACTAAGCATGCATAGCAATTTGAATGATAAAAATGTTCGACATTAGTATATATAGTTGTGCATGCTAAACAACAAGTTAAATACAAGAATAACTTGTTCAACATCAAACCAAAGTTTAGACAGCTTGCATCATTATAAGGTAATCGAATTGGAAACAATAATTAGTTCAATAAGATAAAGGATTAGAAAACTTGCCTTGCTCAGTAGGCTAAACAAGAATCAATTCAATCACAATACCTATATATATATATATATATATATATATATATATATATATATATATATATATATATATATATATATATATATATATATATCATCATCACTTACGTAGTTAGTCACTACCACTTTATAACTTAACTAACTACATTCATCATGTATGTTTGATTATTTAATCACATAATCAAGTTATAACACAAGTTAATCTTTAATAACATAATTATTCATAGTATAGAAATACTAAAATCAACATTTTACAGTCCTACTATCATCACATAACTTTTCTTAAAATTTCATGTACAAAAAAGTACAATCGTCGACCATTATGTTAACTTCATCGCATGGGCCACGCTTTACATCGTGGATCACATCGCTATGCGTGGGTATGGAGCTGCGGTGCGGTAAATAAACTCTGAAGTCAAGCGCATCTTGGCGCCACTAACGTCATCATTGGGCCTCATGGCATGGCCTAAATCGCTAGCGATTTTGATTGACGACTTGACAAGAATAGTACAAGAAAAGGCCAATTTTTGCCTACAAGCTCGTTTCTAACAGACTAATTCACATGCAATTCATACAAAAACTTCATGTAAACATAATTTAAGAACTCGTAACATGTTTCTACCCATACAACAACATAAGCAACAAAATTAACACATCCAATTTCACTGTTTTTGATAAAAACTCACTTTTTGATATTTCAATGAAAATCAATACTGTAAATTTTATTTTTCAACCAAAACAACTAATTCAAAGTATCTTTATCAATAATTATACATACTCTATCAAATTAAATGGTCAATTTATCAACTAAACAACTAATTAACCCTCAATTTCTACTTTAAGCTAAACAATATATATTCACAAAAACTCTCTATAAAAACGTTTTCTTCACAAATTACATACATATCATCAATTCATTGATTATAACTTATGAAAATAGTTTTAACATCATTAGTATGTCATATAAAGCCACATAACAACAACAATTCATCCTTACACAAGGATTCTACAGAGAATTTGGAAAGAGAAAAACTAAACTTTTAAAACTAAAAAGAATAGAACAATACCTTGAAGAAGATGATGATGGCTATTCCTTTCTATTCTCAAGCTTCTTCTTCTCCAATCTCTAGCCTTTCTTCCTTCCTTCTTTTCTCTCTCACTTTTCTTCTTCTCTTCTTCTTCTTCCTCTGAGTCTTTCTTTTCTTCCTAACTCTAGAGCGTACTAGATAAAATAACATATATAATATAATAGGTACTATTTATATAATAGTATAACTGATATCAGTTATAATAATTTTGAAAATCAAAAGCCATAAGGCTTGTTTGGTTACTAACTAAAAAAATAACCCATTAATCCTTACACCTTGTTTGGTAAAACACAATTATATTAAAGACTTAATAGGCATTAGGCCTTGTTTGGTAAAACTGAATTAAACTCCCTTAATTTATTTTAGTAACTCCTTTATAACAAGGTTATTTGTCACACTTTAATTTAATTAAATTAATTCTAAAAACAATTTATTAAATCACTTTAACACATAAATCAATACCACCAAATTATAATTTTCTTTATAATCATAACTTTATTTAATCCACTAACACATTCTTTTAATTTACAAATTAAAATTAAAATATAATAATTTATTTAATCAAAATTCTCTAACTTAATAATTAAATTAAATTAGAATATACTAATTAATTTCCTTAATTATTTACTTAACAAATAATTAACCACATCGAATCACATTTGAACAATTATTCAATTAACAATAACCACATCCATTAAATACTTATATAATTCAATAAATATTCAATATAACAATTTATAAAATTCTGGAATGTTACATCATTCCCTCCTTACAAGGATTCTGTCCTCAGAATCACATTTCAAACAATTCATTCGTCACATTCTCCCCTACTTATAAAGATTCTGTCCCTAGAATCGAAGACACAGATTAAACAAATAACTCAGGGTAATTCTTCATCATTTCAGCTTCGAGTTCCCACGTGGCCTCTTCGACATTGTGGTTCCTCCATATTACCTTTACAGAAGGTATGACCTTATTCATGAGCACTTGTTCTTTCCTGTCTACTATCTGGATAGGAACCTCTTCATAGGAAAAGTCTTTCTCAAACTGTAATGGTTCGTACTCAATTACGTGCTTGTAATCAGATTTATACGGTCGTAACACCGACACGTGAAAAACATTATGAATGTTTTGCAATTCTGGAGGTAGGGCTACCTCGTATGCTACTTCTCCAACTTTCCTCAGCACTTCAAAGTGTCCAATAAACCTCGGACTTAGTTTCCCCTTTTTACCAAATCGAATATTCCCCTTCCAAGGAGAAACTTTTAAGACCACGTAATTTCCTATGTCAAATGCACAATCTTGTTTGTGTAGATCAGCATATTTCTTTTGTCTATCTTGAGCAGCTATCAATCTTGTTCTGATGAGTTGGATAACCTCAGCAATTTGTTGTACCAGTTCTGGTCCTAACAGTTGACGTTCACCGACTTCGTCCCAGCACAGTGGAGTTCTGCACTTCATGCCGTATAATGCTTCGTAAGGCGGCATGCCGATGCTAGCGTGGTAATTGTTATTGTAGGCAAATTCCACCAACGGTAATTATTCAACACAGCTTCCTTTGAAATCCATGACGCATTCTCTCAACATATCTTCCAATGTCTGAATCGTTCGTTCGCTTTGGCCATCTGTTTACGGATGATATGTCGTACTCATTCGTAACTGTGTTCTCATACATTCTTGTAGTCTCTTCCAGAAGTTTGATGTGAACCTCGGATCTCTGTCTGACACAATTGACACTGGAACTCCATGTCTTGCAACAATCTCTTTAACATATAGTTTTGCCAGCTGTTCAAGATTGAATCTAATCTTTATTGGCAAAAAGTGTTCAGATTTTGTCAATCTGTCCACTATCACCCAATTCGCATCGTATCCTTTCTGAGTTGTTGGAAGACCTACCACAAAATCCATTGTGATATGTTCCCATTTCCATTCCGGTATCTCTAATGGTTGAAGTAATCCTCTTGGCCTTTGATGCTCAGCCTTGACTCTCTTACATGTCAAGCACTTTGCAACACATTCTGCAACGTCTCTTTTCATATTTGGCCACCAAAAATGTCGTCGCAAGTCTTAATACATCTTCGTACTTCCTGGATGAATCGAATATCTTGAGTTATGGGCTTCTGTCAAGATGTCCTCTTTAATGTCTGGTACTACTGGAACCCATATTCGTCCTTCAAATCTCAGCATCCCCTCAGTATCAACTTTGTACTTTACTTCCTTTCCCTCGACCACACTTTCTCTTATTTTTCTGCATTCCTCATCCTACAGTTGAGCGTTCTTCACTTTGTCCACCAAAGTTGGACTGGCTTCCATCTGGTAACATCTTTCATCGGATTCTTTTGGAAATTTGATTACCAACTCTAACCGTGCCATTGTTGAAATAAGCTCCTCCTTATCAATTAACAACATTAACTTTTCTCTGTCTTTCCTACTCAAGGCATCTGCAACCACATTTGCTTTGCCTGGATGATAAAAGATCTCACAATCATAATCTTTTATCAGTTCCATCCATCTTCTTTGACGCGTGTTCAGGTCCTTTTGTGTGAAAATATACTTCGGACTTTTATGGTCTGTGTAAATCTCACATTTCTCTCCGTAGAGATAGTGTCTCCATATCTTTAGAGCAAACACAACCGCCGCCAACTCTAAATCATAAGTCGGATACCCTTTTTGGTAGTCTTTCAATTGTCTTGATGCATACGCAATGACTTTCCCGTTCTGCATAAGGACACATCCTAATCCCTTGTGTGAAGCGTCAATATACACCACAAAATTTCTTGTATTATCTGGTAATGACAACACAGGTGCCATACTTAACTTATTTTTCAATTCTTAGAAGCTTTCTTCACACTTCTCTGTCCAAACAAATTTTATAGATTTCCTCGTCAAATTTGTCAACGGAGTGGCAATCTTGGAGAAATCCTGGATAAACCGTCTGTAATACCCTGCTAATCCTAAGAAACTTCTCACTTCTGATGGAGTTCTTGGTTGTTCCCAATTTATCAGACTTCAACCTTTGATGGATCCATCGAAATTCCATCTTGTCAATTACGTGCCCAAGAAATTGTATATCGTTCAAACCAAAATTCACATTTAGAGAATTTCGATACAACTTTTCTTTTCTTAGCGTCTCCAGCGTTAGACTTAAGTGTTCCACATGTTCCTCTTGAGTTTTAGAGTACACCAGAATATCGTCGATAAACACCACCACAAACTTATCTAAAAATGGTTTCAACACCCTGTTCATCAAATCCATGAACGCTGCAGGGGCGTTTGTCAAACCAAAAGACGTCACTAAAAATTCGTAATGTCCATACCGAGTTCGGAATGCCGTCTTCGGTACATCCTCCTTTCTTACCTTCAGTTGATGATACCCACTTCTCAAATCTATTTTAGAGAAATATCTAGCAACCTTCAATTGATGAAACAAGTCATCTATTCTCGGCAATGGATATTTATTCTTAATAATGACTTTGTTTAACTCCCTATAATCAATGCAAAGACGAATTGACCCATCCTTCTTCTTTATGAATAACACCGGTGCTCCCCACGGTGATACACTCGGCTGAATGTATTTCTTATCCAACAGCTCCTGTAGTTGTACCATCAGTTCTTTCATCTCCACCAGAGCCATTCTGTATGGGGCCTTCGATATCGGAGTGGTTCCTGGCGCTAAGTCGATCACGAACTCGATCTCTCTGTCAGGCGGAAGGCCTGGCAAATCCTCTGGAAATACGTCCACAAACTCCCTAACTACTGGCATTTCTTCCAATTTCGCACCCTCCTTCTGAGTATCGACTATGTAAGCTAAATAACCCACACAGCCTTGACTCAACAACTTCTTGGCCTGCATAATCGTCAGACATCTCATTTGTCTAGGCGATTTGCTACCTTGAATACTACCTTTGATTTGAGTCATAAGGTTTTACATTTCTTTTGGCGTACCAATTATCGCTCCATAATTGAATAACCAATCCATTCCCAAAATAACATCAAACTCTCCTAGCCTGATCGGAATCAAATCTACCATCAAAATGTTTCCCTTAATATTCACCCTACAGTTCTTGTATACGAACCTAACAGGAACTACTTCTTTATTCGTAATTTCTATGTTTAAAGGGAAGTTCAATTCTTCACTAGGCAATCCTAATCTCATAGAAAATTCATCAGATATAAATGAACAAGTAGCACCCGAATCAAATAATACATAAGCATCAATATCATTGATCGGGATAATACCTGACACCACATCCTTTGATGCACAACATCTTGCACAGTCATGTTGAAGGTTCTGGCTATGAGTTTGTTTGATGTCGTTGGTCCAGTAATGGCCCAAGTACTTCCATTGCTGCCTCCCTTGTTTCCCGTTGTCTCTCCAACTTTCTTCGTAGGGCACTCACGAGCAAAGTGATCCTTGGACCCGTAAGTGTAGCAAACATTCTTCTTGGGCTGATTGCAATTTGGGGCGATGTGACCCTCCTGCCCACAGTTAAAGCATACTCGTTTCCCCATCAAGCACGCACCCTTGTGAAATTTCCCGCATGTCGCACATGCTTCAAACTTTTTGTTTTGCTGGTTACCCTGCTGGTTTCCAGAACCCGTGTTTCCATTCCACTTCCTTTTCAAACTGTTGTTGTTGTTGTTTCCACCACCACCACCATTCTTAATCTCATTCTCATTCTTCTTCTTCTTCTTCTACTGTTCTTGATTGAATTTTGTCGCTTTTACCTCCACCTTCGCCGAGTAATCGCCATCTCCATCATCGCCGCAAACGCTCTTCAATCGGAATAGGGAAACCCTCATCGCATCTGACCTGTGGCTTCAGTCCTGTTCAAATCTCTTCGCTTTACGCCGTCTCTCACGACCGATATGGGCGAAACCTCGCCAATTCATTGAATTTCACGGCGCATTTTGATACCGCCATCGTTCCTCGCTTTAATTTCTAAATCGCACTTAACTCGACTCTTGAACTCAGGAAAATAGGTCTCAAGAACAACTCCTTGAACCTATCCTGTGGCATCACCCTCGCCCTTCACGAGTTTTATTGGCCTACCACCAATAACTAGCTTCTGCTTTCAACATTAAAGTTGCGAAAGCAGTCTTCTGATCATCCCCTACCCTAGCGACATCGAACACCTTTTCTATCTCCATAATCCAGGTTTGTGCTTCGACTAGATTCATGGATCCACAGAATTCAGGTGGTCCAACCGTCTTGAAATCCTTAAACGTTGTACCATGGTTTTGTGGTTGATTCTGCAACGCTCTTGTCAGTAGTGTCACTAATTGTTGATCGAAATTACCATCAACATTGTCGTTATTGGTTCCTTCAGTGGGTCTTTGTCATGTTGGTTGACGTCTGGGAGGCATTTTCTGTTAAAAGTACATTCATTAGATTATTATTCAATTCTTTTAAGTAATTTCTACTTAACTTGTCTCCAAAAAGAATTAACCACATAACACATAACACTTGGAATAAAGTAACAACTTTTATTTATTCATAATCTTTTTGAAAACATAAACAATAACATCACTGCTACCTACATTACTTTCCTGAACTACAAAAGTTTCAGGGCAACATCATAGTCATATCCCATAGGTTGCATAACACTTGGGATTTATAATTTATTTAACCTTTCACTCATCGTACAATAAATGACTACGATGTTCTATTAAGATACTTAGCCTTATCTATCACGTTCTTCCTCCATGACTCAAACATTGTTCTCGCGATCTAACACGAATGATGGCAGCGTCTCGAACTGAATCGGATATCCCATGACCCGATCTTGAGCTCGATTAATTGCGGTATTAAATACTTTATCCATCTCTTTCATCTTCATCCTCTTTGCTTACGTGTCTCTTGCTGCTAATCTGGTTCGTTGAAAAGCTTCCTCATAAGCATCTTCAGCTCTTGCCCTCTTAACAACTTCTTCTCTCAGCTTGTTCTTTAGTTCAGCGACCACTTCGATCAGTTGTTCTTTCTCTCCTTCAGTCTGTACTAGTTTCTCCTCAACATTTGTCAGTCGTTCTACACGATCCTGGATCTCGCCGTCTTTTTGTGTCATTGCAGTCTGTTGTTCAGCCACTATCTCCTGCAACTCCTCAACTGTATCCTAAAGTTCCACGTTTCGGTCGTAGACTACATCGTACATACGAGCAACCATCGAGGTTAGTGGAGTCTCCTCCTCCTCGTCCTCGTTATCCTCATCCTCCTGTGGTAACTCAATGGGATCCTCCTCATCTGTTTCCACGTCATCATCCTCATCTTCAACTCATCGTGACCAATGGTCGACTCCGTGGTAGTAGTTGTTCCCAAAACTCTAGGAATGCCGCGAGGCTCCTCCTCTATAGGCATTTGAGGTCCCTCATCCTGATCCTTACTGGATTCTCCGACATTAGTCATCTTGACAACAAAGTTTTAAAGTTTTAATTATTAATCATTACTACTCGACACTCACGAGTACATAAATTATAATCACATAAGCACATAAGTGTTTTATTACTTCTTTCTTAAAACTCGATAAGAGTTATCTCCACTATCTTTTCAAAGGTTACTTCCTAAGGCTTTTCCCCCCACCTAAGGTTCATAACCTAAGGCTTTGATACCAACTTGTGACACCCCCAAATCCAGGCACTACTACAAAATACTAAATAGACAACACTTAAACCACAACGTTTTTTATAAAAACGTTGTGGCGTTTTTTTTCACAACGTTTTTAAATAAAACGTTGTACATATATATATGCAAAAACATTATCTATTTAAAAGGGCATTTTTTTAATTTTAACTAGATAACATTTTTTTTAAAAAAAACATTGTCTATCCAAAAAACACGGAGCTAGCAAAAAACCACGTTGAAGTCGAAACTTAAAATTAAAAGACATATATAACTCTGGCTGTTAACCTCTCTCGATTCCTTCGTCGAAGCATGAAACAAATGCCTAAACATAACTCATCGGATCTTCAAGACCTAGGGTCTAGCGATCGAGACTATCCTCGCCGCACATCGAGCGATGAATCAACAAAGAGTTCGGAGACTAGCGATCGGACAAGCCCTGCGTGTCATGCGCGAGAGAGAAGAGGAGATGCGTATGAAGCAAAGGCAAGTCAAGAATAGAGTCGACTAAGTTTACTTAGATCTGTATTTATGCTTTAGAAGAAGAAGATGATGAAGGATTCGCAGGAATTGCCGATGAATTTGATTTGACTCCATTATATAGAGAAAACGTGGAGGTATGGGTTTTTTCCCATTTTTGTGGACTATAGTTAACAAATTAGATTCCCTTTCCGGGTTTTTTCTTAGATCGCTTTTTTAAGTAGATCATTTGTGTCATTGATTTTCTCCTGTGAAAATTGTTTTCTTAAAATTTTCCTTTTTATTTCTCTTTAATTTTTATGGGTTTCTAAAATGGCTACTTACAAATTTGATTTCTATTTTGTTTTCTAATTTGATTCTCGCAATTGAGAAGAATAAGAAGCTTATTGTCACGAGGTCATGGCGAGGACCGAGATCCTGAAAGCGGTGGATTAATGGGTAGTCTTCTAATTTTGGATTTATGAAATATATTGCATTTGTTTTGAGGATTAGGTATAGTATCAATTGATTGATTGATGCTTACGGAATACCATTTTTGTTTTTGTAGTGAGACATTGATTATATCATTCAAAAATTTGGAAATTATGAAATCTTACTATTAATGAATAAATGGCAGAAAGTTTGGGATTTATGATTATATAATTTAGATTTTCCTACTTGAACTATACGATGAGGATATATATCATGGTATTGATGGATTGATTAAGATTTTTACTATTCGATTTTTTTGTTGTTGGGTGTTGTTCAGATTTTATCTGATGTCCCTTCAAGGACATTTTGCTGTTCTAAGATGACATTTTCTATATTTAATAATGCTTTTGCCATGTACTTTAGATTATGTGGTGTGATTGAAGTTTAACATAGTAATGAGAAAGATTTTGGATTTTGTGAATCTATCATTTGAATACATTTGATTGAGAAACAAATGACAGGAATCATAATTAGTTATCTTATTTAATTGTTTATTTATGTTTTATCTGCTTAGACTTTTGCTATTTCTAAACCTCTTACTTTTTGAGTTTGGCTATGTTAATTCTTCTTAGACTTGCTCTGTGTAAAGCCAAGCTTACTTGTTATTGGGACATATAAATGATTATTGAACATCCAATTTACCTTTTGCTTCAGTGATCCATGTATGTTTGGTTCTGGACCATTGAAAAGCAGTATTGTCATTTGTACAAATTGCAAAAGGAGATGATATTGCTATGCAAGAGGGTTTATCGTGTCACCAATGCAGAAACTATAAAAACTAGAGTACATTTAATTCTCTCTGGTCTATTGGTGGGTTGTTTTGTAGCTTGAAGTTGCTGCAGTCAACTTAGTTGCTGGAGAGAAACCTGGCGATGTTTACTCAGAAATTGCTTCAAGGTATGGTGTATAAGTATGTATTGTTAACATTGGACTTTAAATTGGGACAAACTGAACATGATTTTTTTCTTCTTTATTTGCAGACTTGTATACTTTGACATGCCATGTAGATCAGCTTTTAAAAACTTAACGTGTTAGATGGTTTTATCGTTTTTTGTAAAAAAAAAACAACAAGGTTCATTGAGTAGACATCACAAAAAGAGCCCTGTTCCAACTCTATCCACATTCACTAATGTTGAATTATTTATCAATACTCCCAGGTTAGGTGCAAATCGCCAAAACATTGCACTGATGAAGGGGTGAAGCTAGTTGTGACTGACTAGCAGGTTTCCATGAGCATAGCAGGTTTCCAGAGTACTTAGCCATACTACCAATATACCAGGCTGGTGTAAATGACATCATTGTATTCTGAGAGCCTTATAGTAGGTTGTGCTCTAGTTTAAAATAATTCTTGTTCAGGTAGGGCTTTCAAACTCTACTGGAAGTTGAAATTTCTTTGCTTCATGTAATTGTGTTGGGCCTTCTGTCAGGTTTTCTTTGGAGGGTTCAATTGCTCATGTTGATATTTCTTGACCTTGTAAACTTGCCTGATTTGTAATGACATTGGGATTGCGGTATACACCTGCTATTGATATTAAGTAATTACTAAAGACCCTTGTGTGCTGTGAGTTTGAGATGTATATATGGATCGAGGGGTCTTAGGCAAGGGGATCCCCCGTCTCCTTACTTATTCGTTCTAGCTATGGAAGCCTTCTCCATGATTCTTCACAAGGAAACTCTGTTGCCTAATTTCAAGTTTCATTGGAAAACAGAATCGTGCAACATATCCCACGTATGCTTTGCCGATGATATTCTCATATTCTGCCATGGCGATATGGCCTCCGTTTCCATTATTCACTCGTGCATTCAATCCTTCTCTATGTTTTCTGGCCTAATTCCTAATGCTCGTAAAAGTTTGTGTTTCCTTGCCAATGTCCCAAATGATGTTAAGGTAAGTATTAACTTGTTGTTGGGTATTCCTTTTGGAGTATTACCAATTAGATTTCTCGGGGTCCCTCTTATCTCCTCTAAGCTCTCCCATTCCGATTGCCAACCCTTGATTCATAGAATTACTGCCAGAGTTTCCTCTTGGACCTCCCGATTCCTCTCTTATTCTGGTAGAGTTCAAGCTGATTAAATCGGTGCTTTTTGTAATCCAATCTTTCGGGCCTCCCATTTTATTCTTCCTAATTCAGTTCTAAGAGCCATTCAATCTATCATGTGTAGATTCCTTTGGAAGGGCCTTCTCTCCCTCTAAGATGGTACAAAAGTCTCTTGGAAGGATTTGTCCCTTCCCTTTGTGAAGGTGGTCTTGCAATTAAGAACCTTCTCGATTGAACTCGGCTCTCATTATTCTCCAACTTTTAAAGGTCATCTCCCATCTTCCCCCTCCTTATGGGCTAATCTGGTCAAATCAGCAGTTCTATCAAAGACCAATTTACGGTATATCTCGAATCCCTTGGATCATTCATGGATCTCGCGTAAAATCCTTAAGCTTCGTTCCATAGCTCTCCTTTCCTTACCTATAGAGTTGGGAATGGAAATTCCTTGGTCTCTGGTTTGACCCGTGGTTGAATGGGCAACCCTTAAATCCCTCTCCTCTCGCCTCTCCAACTCAGAATCCCCCAACGCGCGCATTTCTAACATCATCTACATGGGTGCATGGTATTTGCCTTCCAAGAATCATCATGATGTGCAACAATTTCGCACCTTGTTTTCATCTCTTCCTAATCCTTCTGATGCCGAGGACTTGATTCTTTGGGACAACCGGGCAAGTGAAACATCTCAAAGCTTCCACTATCCGGGAATCTATTTGCTTGCGTGCTCAAAGTCCCATGGGCTAAATTGCTTTGGTTCCCCTCCATATCCCCCGATTCTCCTTTACCACTGGCTTGCTCTTGGCACAGATTACCCACAAATGATAGGTTCTCTCGCTTACCATAGCTTACATCCTACGACCTTTGCCTTCTGCGCAAATCATACCGAGACATTCTCTCATTTGTTCTTTGATTGTCCCTATTCTACATCAGTTCTCTCTTGATTGCTTGCATTTCTTGAGATCCGGACCAATGTTCCAAGGAGCTGGGATAGTCCGGTGGACTATATTATTCATCTTAAAGGAAATAATATTGATTCGATATTTTAAAGTCGGTCTTTTCCACCACAGTTTACAAACTTTGGGCGATTAGAACTCAATTGTCCATAAAATGTCAAAATGCTGTGAATGTTTTGGCTGGGAGATTATTAATATCACTAAGTCAAGGCTTTCTTCTTTCCCCAAATTCCTCAAGGTGCTGCAGACTAGGCCCTGTCCTAAGTATTTGGTTGTGAGGCTGCTATGTAGTGCATTTCATGGTTCTTGGTTTGGTCTTCTCTGCAGAGTCGTTTTGCCATCTTGCTAAATTCAGAATTAGCTTAGCTTCCATGGGGGTTCTAGTGATTCGGTCTCCTTGGCGATTCGGCCTCTGCTTTTGGTTTGGTTTGCTATTGCTTCTTTCCATGTTGGGTAGCATCTTTAGTCCATAGTTGGGTTAGGCTTTGTGGCCGATAAAAGGTCCTGGGCTGGCCATGGTTCTTCCTCTTGTTGTCTGGAAGTCTGGGGATTTGGTTCCGACTTGGAGTTTGACTTGGCTTTGGGGTTGGTCAAGATGGTTTGGTCCTCTCTTACTGGCTTTCGTAGTCCTCCTATGCTTCAGCATCCTCTTCGGCTGCTGCAATGCAGTTTGGTTCAGTCTTCACCCCCAGTTTTCAAACTCGGGAAGGTCGGATCTCAGTTGTTCTTAAACATGCCAAATTGCCTATGAGTGTTCGGTTTCCATGGCAGTTCGGCCTCTTCGTTGGTGTGGTTCAGCTATTGCTTCTGTCCGTTTTGGGTTTGGTAGCCTCTTCAGTCCGTATCTGGGTTCGGCCTTGTGGCGATAAAGGATCGTACGGCATCCATCCGGCACCAGCATCTCGGCTCGTCTTCGGTTCTTCCCTTGTCTTGAGGAAGTCGGGGATGTTGGTGTTAACCGGGGTTTCGGCTGCCGGCTTGACTTGAAGCTTGGGGTTTCGACTTCGGTTTCGGGGTTCGGTATAGATGGGTTTGGTCTCGTAGTTCTTCATATGCTTGACTTCCTTGACTTCTTGCCAGCGATTCAGTTCGATTCCCCCCTCGGGTGCTTGGTTTCACGTGATTGGTTGTCTATGTTGTTTAAGGTTTCATGCTTGTATTTTTTTTATTGTCACCTTGCTTAGTATCGCCTTGTTCTTTCTTTTGGCTTGGTTGTTAGTTTTTGTTGTCCATTTTGGGGGTTGTCCCATGTGGTTCTATCAAAAGCTTCTGGGGTATGCCCTTTTCGATTGTTTTTTCTCTTCTTTTTCTATATACAAACAAACTTAGCGAAAAAAAAAAAGATAGTTTGGTATATATTTTATGGATATGTAGTAATTTGAAATTATAAACGAATGGTATTATTGGAATGTATTTTGAATGGTTGATACATTTTGGCTATATATCATGGCATGAGCATATTGCAGGTGCATTGGTAATATAGGTGAACCAAATCTTTCTTTTCTTTTTTTTTTTTAATCTACAACATTTAAAAAACGTTGTCTGATATACTAAACAACAACATTTTTATCCAAAAAACGTTGTGGAATCATACCTTCTACAACGTTTTTAAGCATTTGCTAATTTTTGAAAAACAAATCTACAACGTTTTTTCCTAAAAAAACTTTGTGTATTGTACTTAACTACAACGTTTTAAAAATGTTGTGTAAGGGTGTCAAATAGACAACACCCTTTACCACGATATTTTTCTTACAGAAACCACAACGTTTTTTCCGCGTTGTTTATTTACTGTTTTGTAGTAGTGAGGTACTTTATTCCCACAGGATTTGGTGTTCACTTGATTAAACATTCATATCAAACTACCCAATTATAATAAAACTGAATAAATGAAAACCTTCCCCATTAAAGGATTACATAATAGAAATCTCCCAGGTTATCTAACCTTTAGTCATCATTCAAATGCGGAAAACATTACATAACTTCTTTAAAATAAAGTCTAAGATCAACATAATAAAAGTCTAACATCTTAATCAAAGTAAAAATTACAAGTCTTCATCACTTGTATATTTTTCCCTTTCCTTTGCTAGTCGAAGGTTCACCTACCTTCTCTTCTTTAGCTGCAATGAGTTTATAAATATGCAAGAGTGAGCAAAACAATTGCTCACTGGATATAATATGGAATCAACAGGAGTATAACAATAATAACTTTCGAAACAGGCTCATCAAAAGTGAATAGTACTCTATCAATAATAATCAGAAACTGAAATCCCAAAATATGGAAATATACATCACTGAGGGTCGTAAGACCATGAACTACGTCCACAGTTGCAAGTAATCTTTCAACTCCAACTTTAACAGTCATAAGACTATAAGGACCTCGTACTTAGGGGGATCAGCCCTTCGTACAATGTATTGTGCACAAACATTTTAACACTACGCGTAAGTTAACCCCTAATCATAACAACAGGGTTGTTCATCTCAGTATTTAGAGTACAAGTCCACACCAAAGGAAGTTTGGTTTGGATAAGCTTTCAAGGTAATTTGGAATTCAACGAACATCAACTAAGGATTAGTTGAATAAAACCAATAACATTATACTATAGAATAATCGTGATTGAATCAATCATAGTAAACTAAAGTCATGCTTTAGGGATAATCTAATAGCATACAATTTGAATAACTATAACACACCTTGCTTGAACAATACTAAGCCAAGGTTAATTAAAATTGAATACTAAGCATGCATAGAAATTTGAACGATAAAAATGTTCGACATTAGTATATATAGTTGTGCATGTTAAACAACAAGTTAAATACAAGAATAACTTGTTCAACATCAAACCAAAGTTTAGACAGCTTTCATCATTATAAGGTAATCGAATTAGAAACAATAATTAGTTCAACAAGATAAAGGATTAGAAAACTTGCCTTGCTCGTAGGCTAAACCGAATCAATTCGAATCACAATACCCTATATACATATATACATATATACGTCATCATGACGTAGTTAGTCACTACCACTTTACAACTTAACTAACTACATTCATCATGTGTGTTTGATTATTTAATCACATAATCAAGTTATAACACAAGTTAATCTTTAATAACATAATTATTCATAGTATAGAAATACTAAAATCAACATTTTACAGTCCTACTATCATCACATAACTTTTCTTAAAATTTCGTGTACAAAAGTACATTGTCAGACCATTACGCTAATTAATTCACTTTCATACCACTGTTTTTACATCGTGGTCGTTGCACATGGCAGATAATGGTAGGTAATATGGTAAATAAACTCGAAGTCAGTGTTGTGGCGATGAGTATTCTTGGGCCACTAACGTGATCTTTAGGTAAGGCCATGCGCTATGAATCATAGATTCGAATTGATGACTTTGGTAGCGAGACAAGAAAAAGCCAATTTTGGCCTACAAGCTCGTTTCTAACAGACTAATTCACATGCAATTCATACAAAAACTTCATGTAAACATAATTTAAGAACTCCTAACATGTTTCTACCCATACAACAACATAAGCAACAAATTTAACACATCCAATTTCACTGTTTTTGATAAAAACTCACTTTTTGATATTTCAATGAAAATCAATACTATAAATTTTGTTTTTCAACCAAAACAACTAATTCAAAGTATCTTTATCAATAATTATACATACCTTATCAAATTAAATGGTCAATTTATCAACTAAACAACTAATTAACCCTCAATTTCTACTTTAAGCTAAACAATATATATTCACAAAAACTCTCTGTAAAAACATTTTCTTCACAAATTACATACATATCATCAATTCATTGATTATAACTTATGAAAATAGTTTTAACATCATTAGTATGTCATATAAAGCCACATAACAACAACAATTCATCCTTACACAAGGATTCTACATAGAATTTGGGAAGAGAAAAACTAAACTTTTAAAACTAAAAAGAATAGAACAATACCTTGAAGAAGATGATGATGGCTATTCCTTTCTATTCTCAAGCTTCTTCTTCTCCAATCTCTAGCCTTTCTTCCTCCCTTATTTTCTCTCTCACTTTTCTTCTTCTCTTCTTCTTCTTCCTCTGAGTCTTTCTCTTTTTCCTAACTCTAAAGCGTACTAGATAAAATAACTTATATAATATAATAGGTACTGATTATATAATAGTATAACTGATATCAGTTATAATAGTTTTGAAAATCAAAAGCCATAAGACTTGTTTGGTTACTAACTAAAAAAATAACCCATTAATCCTTACACCTTGTTTGGTAAAACACAATTATATTAAAAACTTAATAGGCATTAGGCCTTGTTTGGCAAAACTGAATTAAACTCCCTTAATTTATTTTAGTAACTCCTTTATAACAAGGTTATTTGTCACACTTTAATTTAATTAAATTAATTCTAAAACCATTTATTAAATCACTTTAACACATAAATCAATACCACCAAATTATAATTTTCTTTATAATCATAACTTTATTTAATCCACTAACACATCCTTTTAATTTACAAATTAAAATTAAAATATAATAATTTATTTAATCAAAATTCTCTAACTTAATAATTAAATTAAATTAGAATATACTAATTAATTTCCTTAATTATTTACTTAACAAATAATTAACCACATCGAATCACATTTGAACAATGATTCAATTAACAATAACCACATCCATTAAATACTTATATAATTCAATGAATATTCAATATAACAATTTATAAAATTCTGGAATGTTACACACACTCTAGGGGTAAGCTAAGAAGTCTTCAAGAATACGTCAGAAAATTTATTAACAATAGAAATACCATTCAAAATTGTGACTCTCATCCAAGACTTGGATAGTACGTCATATTGATACCTATCAACTTGTCATCATCATTCACGATGTCGCCTACAGAAAGTCTAGCTTAGGTGCATTCCACACAAAGAAATCACCAGCGAAAGGCTCGAGGCTCTTTACTTATGACTTGATATGACAATGATTGACTTAAGTGGTTTGGTTGCTTGAATTCACATAACAGGTTGGTTAGGAATATGAAAGCTAACAACCTTACGAAAAGCATGATGAGTAATTAACCAATCGATTCCTAAAATTACATCAAAGGCAAGTATTTTCAAAGAGATAAGATCGACAGGTAACGTGACAGTGTCAATTTAAATCAACAAGATTTATAAACAGTGGAGGTAACGAAGGTTTCTAATATCGAAGTTTCAACCAATAAGTCAAAGTCTAATTTCTCCGAAGTCAAATTTAAACGTTGAGCGCAAGCAAGAGAGATAAAAGAATGGGTAGAACCGGAATCTAATAAGGTATAGACTTTGCAAGAATTTATAATTAACTAACCCGTGATAACTTCATTCGTGTTCCTCGTCACAAAAAAAAACGCTCTCTTTTAAACTATCGATTTTGACTTGTCTGGGACATTCTTTGGCGTCACTATCCCAGCTGGACTTGACTTCACTACACAAAAAAATCAAGCTAGGTGACCTTCTCTTTCGCAATTGAAACACGCTTTGGGTTGCTGCGTACAGTTTGGACGGATGTGTCCCTCTTGTCTGCATTTGAAATATACGACCGGTGGTCGTTCTTCTTCCATTTAAACAGGTGACGGTACTGCTGTTTTCCATCATTATTGAACCTTCTCTTCTTGAAATTTCCGCTTCTATTATCTTGGCCATGATTACCACCGAAGTGGTTACAATTCTTGGCAGGATAATTTCCCCCACGATGGTTATCATTGTTCCGATGGTCATTTCCACCGGTACGATTATTATCGTGTTGTTGGTCGTTACCTTTTTGTTGGACTGTCTCATTATTGCGCTCCAATAACTAAGCCCTATTCACAACATCGAAATATAAACAAAGTTTGTGAGAAATGAGGTATTGACGTATATCGGGTTTCAAACCTCTTAAAAACATTCGCGTCATTCGCTCCTCATTATCGACCAAATGGGTTGCAAACCGGGATAACTCCGCAAATTTAGCCTCGTATTGCGACACGGTCATATTATTTTGCTCCATTGCTTATCTCAACATTTTTAGATGCCATTCTCAAACACTGTCACAAAACAAGGGTTAATTAACATATCACATATTATCCCTATACTCTGACCGACCAATTAAATATCAAATAAACTTAGGTAGGTCATACTAGCGAAGGAATTCCCCGTCTCTCCCCTCCTAGTTCTTATCTCACATCTCAGCCAGGGATCATATCCCTAAGCTTTGATACCAACTGTGACGCCTCCAAAATAGGTATACATCACCCATCTTGAGTCGCCAGATACATGGTACAAAATTTAAATGCAAACTTAATTATACAACTGTCGTGTAAAGTACGACAAAATATAAGCTGGGAGTTTCAACACGAATATTGTCTTCTAGACAGTATACAAACTCAAATTCAATATTATTATAATTATTATCACACTATTTCGCATAATAGTGAGGACTACTAAAGTAATTTATCCTGGACCATCACTCCAGTCCCTGACTCGTCCCAGCTACGTTCTCATTTCCTGAAGAGAACAGTGAAAGAAAGGGTGAGCTCAACTAGCCCAGTAATAAATATTATGACTAAGATAATGCAAAATAATTTACCGTTAGCCTTCAACAGTGTTAAACTGATAAAATATAACAAAAATTAAGTTTAACTGCAGCGGAACAAGCAATCCATTAAAAGAGTAAAGTAGAGAATAAAATCTACTATCTTCTATGATTTAAAAGGTTTTTCATCACTTTTATCGTTGAGACTCAGCTTAATAAATAATCCACATCATCCCTGCACTACGGCCAAGGATATTCATTAGTATCACAACCACAAATTATCCATGCACTACGGGCCAAGGATATTCGTGTATTCATCAATGGTCATGATCATGCCAACAACTGTCCATCAATGCACTACGGCCAATGAGGATTTTTACCACATCATTTGAAACAATATGGTCATGATTATACCGATTAATCCCTGGTCATAATCATACCAAGTCCATCTATGCACTACAGGCCACAGATGACTTTCAACATAATATAAACATGAGGATGATGACAATGATATAAGAATTCAATAAAACAAGTTCATGAATTAATTTATTCAGGAACCAATAACGTCCAAATTGTCAACATGATACTTCTTTGTGGAGTAAAATTCAAGAATGCTCAGAAGAATATTTCCATGAAAAGATACTGGATAAAGCGCAAATATAAGGATATTTCACTAATTTCATGGAGTATAGAAGTCAAAGCTTTAACCAACTGAGTATAAGAGAATATATGAAACTGCAAATGGATTTTTTGCCCTTGCGGTAATCCATAAATGAGATCATTTTCACAATTTAATAAGGAATGAATACAAAGGATCATTCACCATGCATGTGATAATCCACATAGATAGGTTATTCCAACAGAATAATAAAGAATGAAATAATAGAAGAAATCACCATGCATGCGATAGACCGCACAGACAGGTTATTCCAACATAATAATAAAGAATGGAACCAGGTCATGCGTAATCCGCACAGACATGATGTTCCAACGGAATAATAAAGAACGGAACCAGGTCATGCGTAAACGCATAGACAGGATGTTCCAATAGAATAATAAAGAATGGAATAACAAAAGAACTTCACCATGTATGCGGTACTTCGCATAGACAAGTTATTCCAACATAATGATAAAGAATGGAATAACAAAAGTTCTATTCATAAAGACGAAAGAAATAATACCCCTTACGAGTACAACAAATAATATCCCTTACGAATACAACAAATAATATCCCTTACCTTAGAAGAAACTGGATATAGGAGTAGTGAAGTAGCATAATACTTTTCTTCATTCTCTCTATAGTTTCTCTCTCTAGAGTTTCAGTGAATTCGTAAAAAATAATAAAGGAATGAGCTTCTATTTATAGGAGATTGGACTGAATAGTAACTAATTCATGAACGGTCCAGATTGATTTACTTTTAAACGGACGGTCCATATTGATTTACTATGAAGTATTAATAAAATATTCTAATAAAACAAAATCTTTTAAATAAAATATAATATATTTTATTTATAATCTAATAAAACGAATAACTTTATAAAAGTATTACATTTTATATAAAAGAGATTTTACTATGCAAACACTATCTGGATAACTTATGCAAAACACTATGCATAATAGAATATCATATATTCTATTTATAGTCTAATAAAACAAATAACTTTATAAAAGTATTATGTTTTATATAAAAAGATTTTACTATGTAAACACTATCGCATACACTATGCAAACACTTATGCATAATAGAATATCATATATTCTATTTATAGTCTAATAAAACAAATAATTTTATAAAAGTATTCTATTTTATATAAAAAGTTTTCTATTTTATTACATTTATAATAATAATAAAACAAAACTTATCACCTTTATTATAATTCACAATATTAATCGCATGAGTCGTTCCCGGGAAAGAGGAGCTTTTCAATAAGGATTTTTCCCTATTCAAGCGCGCAATTAGGTGACCAAACCTCTCCTTGATGTAACTTACAGACATCGTTAATATTGCAAATAATAATATTAATAACTTTGTCGTCTCAATTATTGATTTAATAATATATAAAATATCGACAATAATTGAATCAAATAACGTGAGATACTTATGCAACAATTCATGTAGCAATAATTGAACAAAAGCGAGTGACTTCTCACGTAAGCATCAATAATCAATCTTTGTGTGCTACTATGCAACCACACGTATTCATTGTATTTTTTAACCGGGTGTTTCAACGATTAACGGTAAAACTTTCATAGTTATTTTCATAAAAATATTTTTGTCGTTTTCTCAATCCGACAATAATTCCGTTGTGGGGTCCACCAATGATTGTGTCGTTGTACGAATATTCCCCGACCAATCGAATATTATATAACAACTTGCATACTTTGCAAAATTTATAAATATTAACCACAACTATAATATTATATCAAATCCACACCATAATATTTAAAAAAAAATATTTCGATAAATTTAAATCTTTATTCATAAAATTATGGGCCTCACATGATATGTGTGTTTTATGTTATAAACTTGTTCTTTGCTATGAGGAGAGTAGACTGGAAGTGGAATCACCTCCATACCATGTCTAGATCTCAAGATATAAGCGGTCAAAATACGTTGACCGAGCACAAAATCTATTTCTGGGTTACCCAGATTTTTCAAGAAATGGTCTGACAAGATGTTTAGGGCTACTGATCTTACAATTGTTTATGATTTTGGCTATGTTCTTGTTTTGATGTTGTAGACTAGTGGTATATGGACTACATATACAAGTCATTGGAACATTAGATCGTGACCAGGGTGAAAATTAATCATGGTCAAACTATAGTTGACCAACTGCCTGGAGAATTTCTGGAAAATCCAGAAAATCTCAAGAACAGATTTCTGACATGGTTTGACCATGCCAGATCTTACACATGTGTTGATGTTATGATTCTCTGATGTTATATACATGTACCCTGACATCTCTTCTACAGGTTTGAACCTTTAGAACATAATTATCAAGCCCAGAATGCAAAATATAAGGATCTAAATATAGGACCATCAACTGTTCTTCATTTTCTGGAAAACCGAGAAATGAAGAACAGCGTTGTCAGACTTTTTTGAAGCTTAGATTTTGATGTGGTGTTAATAGATTGGTCATGTAATTGAATGATAGTTGTAGTATTACATGTATATTACAACATTAACAAAAATACAAACCCAGAGATATCATCAGGATTATATTAATTAAACTGGTCAAACGTAACACCTTCATTCATCGACTTGAAGGTTACGGGTTTTGTACGAACACATTCAACGACAGTTTTGTCACCTAAAGCACCTTTAGACAGGTTATTCTAACATAATGATAAAGAATGGAATAACAAAAGTTCTATTCATAAAGACGAAAGAAATAATACCCCTTACGAGTACAACAAATAATACCCCTTATGAATACAACAAATAATATCCCTTACCTTAGAAGAAACTGGATATAGGAGTAGTGAAGTAGCAGAATACTTTTCTTCTTTCTCTCTATAGTTTCTCTCTCTAGAGTTTCAGTGAATTCGTAAAAAATAATAAAGGAATGAGCTTCTATTTATAGGAGATTGGATGAATAGTAACTAATTCATGAACGGTCCAGATTGATTTACTTTTAAAGCAGATCATCCATATTGATTTACTATGAAGTATTAATAAAATATTCTAATAAAACAAAATCTTTTAAATAAAATATAATATATTCTATTTATAATCTAATAAAACGAATAACTTTATAAAAGTATTACGCTTTTTATATAAAAGAGATTTTACTATGCAAATACTATGCGAGACACTATGCAAACACTATGCATAATAGAATATCATATATTCTATTTATAGTCTAATAAAACAAATAACTTTATAAAAAGTATTATGTTTTATATAAAAGATTTTACTATGTAAACACTATCGCGAACACTATGCAAACACTATGCATAATAGAATATCATATATTCTATTTATAGTCTAATAAAACAAATAACTTTATAAAAGTATTCTATTTTATATAAAAGTTTTCTATTTTATTACATTTATAATAATAATAAAACAAAACTTATCACCTTTATTATAATTCACAATATTAATCGACTGTGTCGTTCCAGAAAGAGGAGCTTTCAATAAGGATTTTTCCCTATTGGCGGCGCAATTAGGTGACCAAACCTCTCCTTGATGTAACTTCTAGACATCGTTAATATTGCAAATAATAATATTAATAACTTTGTCGTCTCAATTATTGATTTAATAATATATAAAATATCGATAATAATTGAATCAAATAACGTGAGATACTATGCAACAATTCATCGTAGCAATAATTGAACAAAAGCGAGTGACTTCTCACGTAAGCATCAATAATCAATCTTGTGTGTTACTATGCAACCACACGACATCGTATTTTTTAACACAGGGTGTTTCAGCAGATTAACAGTAAAACTTTTCTGCGTTATTTTCATAAAATATTTTTGTCGTTTTCTCAATCCGACAATAATTCCGTTGTGGGGTCCACCAATGATTGTGTCGTTGTACGAATATTCCCCGACCAATCGAATATTATATAACAACTTGCATACTTTGCAAAATTTATAAATATTAACCACAACTATAATATTATATCAAATCCACACCATAATATTTAAAAAAAAATATTTCGATAAATTTAAATCTTTATTCATAAAATTATGGGCCTCACATGATATGTGTGTTTTATGTTATAAACTTGTTCTTTGCTATGAGGAGAGTAGACTGGAAGTGGAATCACCTCCATACCATGTCTAGATCTCAAGATATAAGCGGTCAAAATACGTTGACCGAGCACAAAATCTATTTCTGGGTTACCCAGATTTTTCAAGAAATGGTCTGACAAGATGTTTAGGGCTACTGATCTTACAATTGTTTATGATTTTGGCTATGTTCTTGTTTTGATGTTGTAGACTAGTGGTATATGGATTACATATACAAGTTATTGGAACATTAGATCGTGACCAGGGTGAAAATTAATCATGGTCAAACTATAGTTGACCAACTGCCTGGAGAATTTCAGGAAAATCCAGAAAATCTCAAGAACAGATTTCTGACATGGTTTGACCATGCCAGATCTTACACATGTGTTGATGTTATGATTCTCTGATGTTATATACATGTACCCTGACATCTCTTCTACAGGTTTGACCTTTAGAACATAATTATCAAGCCCAGAATGCAAAATATAAGGATCTAAATATAGGACCATCAACTGTTCTTCATTTTCTGGAAAACCGAGAAATGAAGAACAGCGTTGTCAGACTTTTTTGAAGCTTAGATTTTGATGTGGTGTTGTAGATTGGTCATGTAATTGAATGATAGTTGTAGTATTACATGTATATTACAACATTAACAAAAATACAAACCCAGAGATATCATCAGGATTATATTAATTAAACTGGTCAAACGTAACACCTCGGTCACTGACTTGAAGGTTCTGGGTTTGGCCACGAACACATTCAACGACAGTTTTGTCACCTAAAGCACCTTTAGCGGCACTTAATTTCTGAAATTATTATTTTTATTAAATATCTAGAAAAAAACTAGTTCTTAATTATTAAAAATAGTAAATAAATTATTAAAAATTATTTTAAAGTCCAAAAATTAGTTTTTAATAATTTTGAATATATTTCATAAATATTTAATATTTTTAGAATATTAATGGTATTTAATTTATTTAATTATAATATTATATAAATAATTTAAAAATAATTTTAATACATGAAGAATTATTTTAAAATATATTATGGTATAAGAAAGTATTTGAAGTTATTTTCAATAACTTTTAATATTAGGTGATGAATTTCACTAATTAATTAATAATAATGCTAATTAATTTATTTAAAAAATATATTAAATAAATTATGGAAAAATAGAATTAATGATTTAAAAATCATATAAAATGATTTAAAGGTTATAAAAATATTTTTAGTTATAAAATATAAGTTTTGATCTTTTGTCATGAGAAATATTAATAATTTAATATTAATGATATTAGATTTATTTAATATTTATATTAAATAAATTAGTTTAGAAATGATTTTAATATTAAAAAATCATTTTAAATAAAAATAAATAGTTTAAAAATATTTTAAGTTATAAAATATAACTTTTTATATTTAAAGGTAAATTTCATTAATAATTTAATATGAATGATAATATTTTTATTTAATAATTATATTAAAGAAATAGTTAAAAATGGTTTTATTGATTTAAAAATCATTTAAAAAGGAAATAAATGAATTAAAATATTTTAAGTAATAATAAATGACTTTTAATAATTTGGTGAAAAATATATTAATATTTAAATATTAGTAGTATTTATTTAAAAATGATTTTAAATATTTTAAAAATCATTTAAGGATAATAAAATGTTTTAAAAATATTTTGAGTTATTATAAATAACTTTAATATTTTTGACAGGTTTCATTAATAATTCAATATTAATTAAATATTAATGATAATAGAATTATTTAATATTTAAATCATTTGAAAATGATTCCATTGTTTGAAAAATCATGATAAATTATAATAATTATTTAAAAATTATTATAAGGCTTTGAAAAATAATACGACTGATATTTAAAATATCTAAACGAATATTGATCTACAGAATAGAGTTTTAGACTCGATATTTTTCCGATAAAGTCGTTGGTACATCGACATGTTTCAAAAATTGATCTAGACTTAGATAATTGGACTCGATACGTGTTTGTTTGTGATCCAATTACTGTTAAACATATGTGACAATGTGATTAGGTTATGTGCTGACTGCAAATAGCAGTATTATGTGATATGATATATTATTCTAATCGAACGAATGATCTTATTAATGATAGGTTTCGGTATAAAAGATAAAACTAGTTGCATTATTGTAAGCAGCAGCTCAGGCAAGTATCCTAACTTTGCATTTCGTTTATGCAATGGACATGAGTAAGAATATTTCAGAATTATATTATTATTGTGACATATTATTAACTCTATTATTATCGATTATGTATTCATTTTTTTTGTATTCATACAAGTTCTTAAATTATCCGATCATTGTTTATCAATATAGTACAATTGTACAATCCAGATATTTATTTTGTTCGTTAATTTCTAAATATGGTTAGACAAGTGTCATCACTTGGATAATCATTTTATTTAATTACATGTTGACACATACCCATTGATTTTCGGTATGCATACCTTAATTAAAAGTCGTCTAAGCTATTTGACCCAACTAGACACAGATTTAGAAATATCGTTGAACATGATATAATTTTATTGTATCCAATCAAATTGTTTTGGTTCGGATTCTTGACTAAGTATGAACATCCCGTACATGAGAAAACTTTTGTGCACCTAAGGTGGATAAGATGAACGATAATATCGTTCTTGCATGTAGTATTGATCAATACAGGGCACATTGGGCAGATCACCCTCCTGTCTGTAAGTTATGACGGTTTGCAGATGAAGTTCTGCTAAACCTTAGCGAAAATTAAAAATAATATTCATAGTCTGTCAACTGATCTTCATTTATAGTTAGTACGTAGTTTTAAAAATTTTATATAGAATTGATATGTTGTTGATTATTGGTTTAGCTTACTTCACAACTGTAGATTCGTTGTAGAAGTGTCTTTTCAAAACAAACATTTAATCCTTTCAGCTAATATTTATTGTTGCTATTACTTGCTGTGCACTCAAATGCTCATCCTTGCTTAATTTAAATGTTTTCAGCTAAGTGTGAACAACCAGAAGGTTCGACCAAGAACAAAGGAAAAAAGAAAGCAAACAGAATAAGTGTTATGGTATTCTATGTAATAGTATGACTTTATTAAGACCATGATATTTATTATTATCATGTATTATAATGAATGTAGTAAAGGTTGCATACTTGGGATTAGACTCTAATATATGTAAATTAAGTTTGGTATTTATATTATTGTTATTATTATTAGTATTATTTGCGCTCATGGAAATGGTATCGTAAAGCACCGAGTTCGGGTTTCAAGTACCTGAATTTGGGGGCGTTACAACATGGTATGAGAGCTTTAGGGTTAGAAACCTTAGGTGGGATAGACCTTAGGCTATAACCTTAGGACAGAGGGAAACGTTAAAAATACAAATAACTCATTTAGAGTTTATAAGGAGATGAATTGAATAAATTCATCGTAAAACAAAATAAAAGATAACTTATATAAAACTATTATTTGTTAGATGTATATCTTATATGCTAATCAGGATAATTTATGTGTGTAGATGTTAGATAGAAAGAATTAGGATACCCTCAGATCGTAAGAAATGAGTCAACCTCCATAACCGAGCCAATGTCAAAGCTAATAACTGAAATAGAGTCTTACTTGGAAAGCAACCCTAATGAGGTTATTATATTGGAAAAATATAGTATCGGACCCAGAAACGATAGTATAACTGATAGGTAGAGTATTGTTAAAGAATATATGGTCAAGCTCGAGTTCTTAAACTCATATTAGTGTGGTGCGCTCTTAAACTCATAATATGTGGTAAGTTTTACGAACTTGGTATAGTTATGTGCGAATGAATTATTGATGATAATGGGAATATATAGAATACTAAGCAATTGATCCTTAGTGAAGGCGTAAGAAATAGGTAGTATTAGTATTACTTGAATATGTGTGTTCTTTGCTGTGTATATGATAGGTATGACTGTGTAATGTAATATTCTCAACTTTCGTATAAGTTGTGGCAGCGAATCCAGGCTTTTGAGTCACAAAGGGATAGCGGATGTTTAAAGCGGTATGTGATATGGTATGTCAAGTGCTATGAATATGAATCTATGTTGGATTAATAAAATAAGTTGGTATAAAGATAATAATCACTTATCTGAACACTGGTTAATACAGTAAACCAAAGTTTTCGAAATCTAATATTTTGAATACATGATTATTTGAGTACAAAATTTCGCATTATATGCAAAACGTATACGATAAGGCTTAGAATGTAAGTTAATAAAAAATAATTTATGATAATGCCGCCAAGACGAAAACGAAACCAATGGACAGAAGAACTTGTCAACAAAGTTGGAGGACAACCAGACCCGATACAGAATTTTGCTAATATGGTCGCTCAAGCTATGCAGAATGGAATACCAGCCGCGGGAAATCAGCCAAATAATCGATCGACAAACTTCAAAGACTTCAAAGCGGTCGTACTGCCAGGATTTAGAGGATCAACTGACCCTGTAGAAGTGTTTGTGATAGCTAGGGTAACGGAGGGGCAAAAGATAACTTTTGCCACCTATAAGATGAAATGGGAGGCGAATTTTTGGTGGTAGGCAAATCAAGCTAGAGCCGGAGAAGGGAGTAGTGGTAGTAGGACTGGAAAAAAGAAATGAGATAATTTCGGGAATACCGAAATTAAGCCAGGAGGTGGAAAGAAACAAGTTGTGCAGTGTGAGAATTGCGGAAAGAATAACTTCGTAGAGTGTCTTAAAGGTAAGTTTGTGTGTTATAAGTGTGGACAGAAGGGACATATCTCTCCCAACTGCCCCAATCCAAGAATGTATAGTGGGTGTTTTATTTGTAAATCAGTGGAGCATAAGGTGAAAGACTGTCCAAGAAGGAGAAGGGAGGCAAGGAATGCGAATACGGGAAAAAGGCAGCAGGACATTGGCAACAACGGGACTAACTTCAACAAACAAACCAACAGAATCAACCGCAAGAGTCTTCAACATGACAGTTCAAGATAACGTGGCAGCTGGGGATGCAACTCCAGGTATTATTCGCATAACTTTTATTTTCTTATATATAATTTTCTTATATATATATAATAAATTATTTTATAAAGAAATTTTGAAGGAGGAATTTGAGTTCTATTCGAAATTAATTTTCTGTTTAATCAGATAGACAAGCTTTATGCTGAATAGTTAAAGATCGGTTCGATCAATTATGATCGAGATCTACTTGCAATGAATGTGTATGCTATGTACCTTTGTATGTATACGTTTTAAAACAGTGATTCCGGGGACGGAATCTTTATAAAAGAGGGTGAATGTAATAACCCGATATTTTTTATATAATTAAATCAAAAATTTTGCATATAAATTTGATTTAAGGTGAGAATGCGTGCAAGGTAATGTGTATGTATTTATGTGATAAATATAAATTTATTTATTACATGAATAATTACAAATAATTTTATTTTAGAATTAATGATCATTATAAATTATATTCTTATAATAGTTGACTTTATAGTAGAAGTGTTTTTATTAATTATTTTCTATGAAAATATGATTATTATATTATTTGAATAATATATGAAATGATTTTAGAATTATTATAACAATTATTTTATTTTAATATATTAATTTATTTCAGATTAGTTAAGTTAATTATTTTTAACTTAATTAATAATGTTAGATATAAAAGATAAATCAGATATGGAATCCAAACCCTAATTTTGGGTTTGGAATAAGGAAAGACAACAATAATATTATTTTATTTCAGTGCTATAAATATGTACGATATATGTGTGGATTGGTTAAGGTTGGTCAATTATGTTGAATCATGACCAAACCCTAGCATTAATTTGTTTAACCCTATTTTTGAAATTCAAATGGGAAATTCAAGACTGTGTTATAATTGTGCTATATGAATTATGTCGCGTATTACAGAATTTAAAGTTAATTAGAAACCTTAATTATACTTAGAAAACCTAATTTATATTTAGAAACCCTAATTGCTAAAATTAGAAACCCTAATTACTAAATTAGAACCTTAATTGCTAAATTCTTAAGCTTAATGATAATTAAGGGGAAATTCGATTTATTATTTAGAAAACCCTAATTATAAATTTATAACCCTAACTGACAAATTAGTAACCCTAATTTGCTATTTATGAACCCTAATCGCTAACTTAGCAATCTTAATGCTAATTAGTGAACCTTAAACCTAATTTTCATGTTTTATATTATTAGAAATCTAAACTAATTTAGAAACCCTAAATCTGTAATTTAGAAAACCTAATTTCTATTTTAGCCCTAATTGTCAAATTGAAAACACTAAATTGCTAATTATAAGTACTAATGATAATTAGTGAATCTATAATCTAATTTTCATGTTCTGTGTAATTAGGAAACTAAGTATGTTTACAAAATCCTAATTTGAAATTTTTCTATAATCTAAATTTTCTATTTTTGGCCTAACTAGAAATCCTACAAATTTTTGTGCTAAACCTTAGGGTTAATGTGACGCCCCCAAAACAGGTATACATCACCCATCTTGAGTCGCCAAATACATGGTACAAAATTCAAATACAACTTAATTATACAACATTCGTTTAAAATACGACAAAACATAATCTAAGAGTTTTAATAAGAATATTATCATCTAGACAATATCCACACTCAATGGAGTCCTCATTACATTTATTGTCACACTATTTAACAGAATAGTGAAGACTACTAATGATATCATCTGGACCGTCACTCCGTTCCCCGACTAGTCCCGGCTAGGTTCTCATTTCCTGAAGAGAACAGTGAAAGAAAGGGTGAGCTCAACTAGCCCAATAAGAAATATTATGACTAAGATAATGCAGAATAAATTATCATTAGCCTTCAACAATGTTAAACTGATAGAATATAATAGACGACAAGTTTAACTGCAGCGGAACAAGCAATCCATTAGAAGAGTCAAATAGAGAATAAAATCTACTATCTTCTATGATTTAAAAAGTTTTTCATCAACTTTATCATTGAGACTCAGCTTAATAAATAAAATTGAATCATCCCTGCATCACGGCCAAGGATATTCATGTAATCATCAATGGTCATGATTATACCAAATAATTTCTGGTCATAATCATACCAAAAACTGTCCATCAATGAACTACAGGCCAATGAGGACTTTTACCACATCATTCGTCACATTACGGTTATGATTATACCGAATAATCCCTGGTCATAATCATACCAAGTCCATCTATTCACGTAAACCAAAGATGACTTTAATCACAATATAAGCATGAGGATGATGATAATGACATAATAATTCAATAAAACAAGTTCAAGGATAAATTTTAAAGATTTATAATTTTAATTTATCCAGAAATCAATAACGTCCAAATTGTCAACATGATACTTCTTTGTGGAGTAAAATTCAAGAATGCTCAGAAGAATATTTTCATAAATAGATATTGGATGAAGCGCAAATATCAAGGATATTCCACTAATTTCATGGAGTATAGAAGCCAAAACTTTAACCAACTGAGTATAATAGAATATATGAACCCGCAAATGGATTTTTGCTTGCCATGCGGTAATCCACGTAGACAGATTATTTCCATAATTTAATAAGGAATGAATACGAAGGATCATTCACCATGCATGCGGTAATCCACATAGAAAGGTTACTCCAACAGAATAATAAAGAATGGAATAACAGAAGAATTCACCAAGCATGCGTAATCCGCACAGACAGGTTATGTAAAACCCCAACTTTTTGAATAAAGATGAATTTTCTATAAATATTATTTTTGAATATTATGGAGTGAAATTGATATAATAGTTGTGGGTAATATTTATAAATTTTGTAAAGTACGCAAGTTGTTATATAATATTCAATTGGTCGGGAAATATTCATTTTAACAGGGAATATTAGTACAACGGCACAATCATTGGTGGACCCCATAACGGAATTATTGTCGGATTGAGAAAACGACAAAAATACTTTATGAAAATAACGGCGGAAGTTTTACCGTTAATTGTTGAAACACCCGGTGTTAAAAGTACAGTAATACACGTGGTTGCATAGTAGCACACGGTATTGATTATTGATGCTTATGTGATAAGTCACTCAGTTTTGTTGGTATTATTAATGTAATAATACAGAAAATCTTTTTATATAAAAAAGAATACTTTTATAAAGTTATTCTATAAAGCGAGTAATATTATGCATAGTGTTGCATGTAAGTGTGCGCATAGTATTTTATATAGTAAAATTTTTTATATAAAAGCAGAATACTTTTATAAAGTTATCTATTTTATTAGACAATAATTAGAATATATTATATTTTATTATGCATAGTATTTGCATAGTGCTCGCATAGTGTTTGTATAGTAAAATATTTTATAAAGTTATTCGTTTTATTAGATTATAAATAGAATATATTATATTTTATTTAAAAGATTTTGCTTTAAATATGGACCGTTAGATTAAAGTAAATCAATTTAAATTGTTCATGAGTTAGTTACTATGCATTCTATTTTTTCTATAAATAGAAGCTCATTCATTCATTATTTTCTTACTTAATTCACTTTGAAACTACAGAGAGATAAACTATAGAGAGAAATAAGAAAGTATCTCGCTACTTCACTACTTATATATCCAAAGACTCTTCCTCTTAAGGTAGGGAATATTATTTGTTGTACTCGTAAGGGGTGTTATTCTTTCTTATTCATGAAGAGAAGCTGTTGTTATTCCATTTCTTATTATTCATTGGAATAACTTGTCTGTGATCTCACCCTATACTTGGTGACATTCTTCTATTATTCTGTTGGAACATCCACATGCGTGTGTTTTACAGGATTCGGTTCAAATCTTATTATTATTCTGTTGGAACATCACATGCATGTGTTTTACGGGACTGGTTAAAATCTTTATTATTACGTTGGAACATCCTGTCGGGGCAAATTTTGCGACCGTTCCGTTTATTATTATTATTCGTTGGAATAACTGTCATGCGCAATACCGCATGCATGGTGATTTCTTTTGTTATTCCATTCTTTATTATACTCGGTTGGTTAAAGTTTTGACTTTATACTCCATGAAATTAGTAGAATATCCTTGATATTTGCGCTTCATCCGAGATCTTTTCATGGAAATATTCTTCTGATCATTCTTGAATTTTACTCTACAAAACAGTATCACGTTGACAATTTGGACGTTAATAATTCCTGGATAAAATAATTCTTGAACTTGTTTTATTGAATTCTTATATCATTGTCATCATCCTCATGTTTATATTTTGTTGAAAGTCATCTGTATTCAGAAAGTGCATAAGCGGACTTGGTATGATTATGACCAGGGATTATTCGGTGTAATCATGACCGTAATGTTACAAATGATGTGGTAAAAGTTCTCATTGGCCCGTAGTGCATTGATGGACAGTTGTTGGCATAATCATGACCATTAATGAATACACAAATATTCTTGGCCCGTAGTGCATCGAGAATTGTGGTCGTGATACTAAAGAATATCCTTGGCCGTAGTGCAGGGGTGATTCGATGATGTGGAATATTTATTAAGTTGAGTCTCAGCGATAACAGTGATGAAAAACCTTTTTAATCATAAAAGATAGTAGATTTTATTTTCTACTTGACTCTTTTAATGGATTACTTGTTCCCCTGCAGTTAAACTCGATGTCTATTATATTTTATCAGTTTAACATTGTTGGAGACTAATGATAATTTATTCTGCATTATCTTAGTCATAATATTTCTTACTGGGCTAGTTGAGCTCACCCTTCCTTTCATTATTCTCTTCAGGAAATGAGAATATAGTTTTGTGCTTAGTCGGGGAGCGGAGTGATGGCCGGAGGATAGCATTAGTAGTCCTCACTATTCTGTGAAATAGTGTGATAATAATTGTAATGAGGACTCCTTTTGAGTTTGTATAATCTCTAGTAGATAATATTTGTATTCAAACTCACAGTTTGTGTTTTGTCGTATTGTACACGACAGTTGTATTAGTAAGTTGTATTTGAATTCTATACCATGTATCTGGCGACCCAAGATGGGTGATGTATACCTAATTTTGGGGGCGTCACAGTGAAAGTAGTATGCACACAAGCCAATCATGTTTGATGATAAAGCATATACTTTGTAACAATCTTATTCATTTATTAATAAAAAGTATTAATTTATTAAAGGCTTTTAATTATCTACATGATGCTGTTTTATAATATGTGATAAACCCATAGTTTTAAGCAATGCTTTTAGAATAATGATAATGATCATTCTAATGAGATCTAAATTCTTAGAAAGCTTAAAACTAAAATAGTTCCCAATCATTGGATTACTAAATTGGGGATTAGTGAATCCGGATAGATTGGTACATACGTTAACTTGCTCATTGGATGAGAATGATTGATCTCATGATCATTTTATTGTGGAGACACTAAAGCAAGTATGTAGGTGCTTATTAGAGAATAAGTTCAATGAACGTGGCTCGCTAAGGAATACCTAATGGAGTTTTATTTGCACTGTCAATAGAAATTCTGTAGTGATAGTAGTACAAGTAATCCTTGGACTTGAGATCATCATAGTATCTTGTGTATGATGAGTTATACTTTGACTTATTCCTTAAGACCCTTAGGGTATATCAAAGGGTATGCTTGGGTATAATAAGTTGTACATGGAGATAATGTATGATCAATAAAGAATCTACCACTTCTAATAAAAGAAGAGAAATGTCCTATGTGATTCGATAAATGACAACCCAAAGAGTCCTTGGCAAGGCGAGAATGAAATTAGAAAGGAGTTTACGATTTGCATTATTTGGAGTTGTGCATTTAAGGATCGAAATACATATAATTAAATAAAATAAGACTTGACAAAGTAATTCCATATCTTATATTTAATTGGGACATTGTATGGTGGAAGGATTGAATTATGCGGTAACTATTTACTCAAAGGTTCTTTTATGATTAATGTTGAAATCTATATTATCCGGAAAGTCGTTGATCGCTAGGGAGGCTTATCCCTATTGTAGAATAAATATTATTTATTTAAATAAATTAATTGTTTAATTTATTTATTTAAATAAGATTAGAATTGTTCTAATTGATTTATTCACAATAGGTTTAATATGGAGAACCTAAAGGGTCACACCATAAAAGGAAGAATAATTATTTAAGAAGTTAATGGCATAATCGTAATAATATGTTAAGTATATTTAATTTAATCTATGGTGATAGAATAAATTAAATAGCTTAATATTTATTATTTAATATTTTAGAAATATTAAATATAAATTAATAAGAGGAGTCTTATTAATATTATTGCAATTATTATTATTTTAATTTCTAAAAGAGTTTAGGAATTAATTTAATATAAGTACTCTCATTTATTCCTAATAGGATTAGAGGGAAAATTAGTTAAAGGAGTTTAATTAATTATCCCTAATAAGATTAGGGAGCTTAATTAATTAAAAGAATTTAATTAATTAAATAAAACCCAATTCCTTAATTGTTAAGATGGGTTGCCCACATTTATAAATAAGAGGAGTCTTATTATGGGTGGTGGGGGTTGTTGACTTTTTCAACATACGACATAATTCCAATTGTTGGGAGAGTACACCCTTTCTATAGAGATAGAAAAACTAGGGTTTAGCCAACCATCCTTCTTCTTGAATTTTCTTCTTCCTTGGTGGATCACCTCTAGAGGCCAAACACATGGGTGGCTAACGTTGATCAAAGGCTATCTCATCCGGTTCTAATTCAATAATGTGGTTCGGGTCTTTCATATATTTACGTAACATAGATATATGAAAAACGTTATGAACATGAGACATACTTGGCGGTAAGGCGAGTCTATAGGCCACAGTTCCTACTCGATCTAGGATTAAAAAATGGGCCAATGAATCGAGGATTTAGCTTTCCTCTCTTTCCAATTCTCGTAACTCTTTTCCATGGAGCAACACGTAACAATACATGATCTCCAATATTGAATTCCACATCCTTTCGATGAAGATCAGCATAACTCTTTTGTCGATCTTGTGAGGTTTTTATACGTTGTCGGATCGTTTGAATCTTTTCCGTAGTCATACGTACCAACTCCGGTCCCAACAACGTTGCTTCACCCACCTCATCCCAGCATACTGGAGAACGACACTTTCTTCCATACAACTCCTCAAATGGAGCCAAGCCAATACTTGCTTGATAACTATTGTTGTAGGAAAACTCCACCAATGGTAAGAATTTGTCCTAACTTCCCTTGAAGTCAAGGACACAGAGTCTTAATAAATCAACAAGAGTTTGAATTATCCTTTCTGACTGCCCGTCCATTTAAGGATGATATGCCGAACTAAATCGTAAATTCGTGCCCATAGCTTTTTGCAAACTAACCTAAAATCTTGAAGTGAATCTTGGGTCTCGATCAGAAACTATGGATATTGGCATACCATGCAATCTTACGATCTCGTTTATGTACATACTAACAAGATGTTCAAGTGTATAACTTTTTCATATCGGTAAGAAATGAGCAGACTTGGTCAATCTATCAACAATGAACCAAATCGCATCTATGCCTTGAGAAACCTTGGGAAGACCAGTAACGAAATCCATGGTAATGTGCTCCCACTTCCATTCTGGAATTTCAAGTGGTTGCAATGGACCTTTTGGCACTTGATGTTCTGCCTTGACTCGTTGACAAGTTAGACACCTCGAGATAAACCCCACTATCTCTCTCTTCATATTGCTCAACCAAAATGTATGTCGAAGATCACGATACATTTTGGTACTCCCAAGATGGATTGCAAAGGGTGTGTTGTGCGCCTCCATCATAATTTTATACTTCAAGTCAGAATCGTTAGGAACACAAAGTCTGGAGTTGACTTGAAGTATTCCTTCTTCATCAATTCTTGCTTCTGAAATAGCACCTTCTTGCACTTTCTTCCTCATACGCATCAGCTCCAGGTCTGTAGCTTGAGTAGCTTTAACTTTATCGATTAAAGTCGGTTCCACTCGTATATTCGCCATCATCACATGGGTCCCTAGAGTCTTTAACTCTATTTCCATCCTTTCCAAGTCATACAAAATGGGCCTTTGCGTTGACAATATTGCACTCGTGCCCGCATATGATCTTCTACTCAATGTGTCAGCTACTACGTTCACTTTTCCAAGATGGTATTGGATGGTATGATCATAATCTTTCAACAACTCTTCTCACATTCCTCGCTCCAACCAAACTTTGTATCTTTTCAAGTCAACTGAGTTAATGGAGTAGCGATTCGAGAAAATCCTTCCACGAATCTCCGATAATAACCAGCTAAGCCGAGAAAGCTACGTACTTCGAACACTGAATTTGGTTGCTCCCAGCTTTGAATTGCTTCAATCTTCGCTGGGTCAACAGATATTCCATAATTTGATATCACGTTCCCAAGGAATGCAACTTCTTCAAGCCAGAACTCGCATTTCTTCAACTTGGCATATAGCTTATTTTCACAAAGCTTTTGGAGTATCAGCCTCAAGTGTTTCTCATGGTCTTCACGGGTTTTGGAGTATATGAGGATGTCATCAATAAAGACGACCACCAAGTGATCCAAATATTCCTTGAATACTCAGTTCATCATATCCATGAAGGCAGCAGGAGCATTAGTCAATCAAAAAGACATGACTATGAATTCATAATGCTCGTACCGAGTTCTAAAAGCAGTCTTTGGAATGTCATCATTTTTAATCTTCAATTGATGATATTCGGAACGAAGATCAATCTTTGAAAAGAATTTGGCTCCTTGCAACTGGTCAAACATGTCATCAATGCGAGGCAATGGGTACCTATTTTTGATGGTGACATGATTTAACTCCCGATAATCAATACAAAGTCGCATACTTCCATCTTTCTTCTTCACGAATAGAACAGGAGAACCCCAAGGAGACGTACTTAGGGACGAATGAAACCGATGTCTAACAATTCACGAGTTGGGTTTTAAACTCACGAAGTTCAATAGGTGCCATTCGATATGGGGCTTTGGAAATGGGTTTTATCAAGGGTTCAAGGTATACTAAACTCGATTTCACGCCTGAGGGGTAGGCGGGAAGTTCTTGAGAATACGTCGAAATTTATTAACAATAGAAATATCATTCAAATCGGCGTATTTTGTTTAAATCTGTGACATGGGCTAAGAAAGCTTGACATCCATTTTTCAATAAACGAATAGCTTTATGGCTTGATATGACAGTGATTGACTTTAGTGGTTTGGTTGCTTGAATTCGCATAATCGGTTGGTTAGGAATATGAAAACTAACAACCTTATGAAAATAATCAATTTTTGTATGATGAGTAGTTAACCAATCAATCCCAAAAATCACATCAAATGTAAGTATTTTTAAGGAAATAAGATCGACAGGTAATGTGAGGGTACCGATTTGAACCAAATAAGACTTATAAATAGTGGATGTAATGAAGGTTTCTCCTAATGGAGTTTCAACAGATAAATCAAAGTCTAATTTCTCCGTAGTTAAATTTAAACGTTGAGCGCAAGTAGGATAAATAAAAGAATGGGTAGAACCGGTATCAAATAAGGTATAGATTTCGCTAGAGTTTATGATTAGCTTACCCGTGATCACCTCGTTAGGATTTCTCGCTTTTTGGGAGGTTACGACAAACGCTCTCTCTTGAACTACCGGTTTTGTCTTGTCTGAGACACCCTTTGATGCCTCCATCCCAGCTGGACTTGACTTTGGTGCTCAACAAAATTGGGCTAGGTGACCTAGTTTTCCAAAATTGTAACACGCTTTGGACTGCATCGTGCAGTTTGGACTGATGTGTCATTCCCCTCCACATTTGTAACATACGACCGGCGGTCGTTCTCCTTCTTTAACAACGGTCTTTGGTCTCCGACGTCTTTCCATCATTGTTGAATCTCCTCTTCTTGAAATGTCCACTCTTATTGTCATGGTCATGATTACCACCGAAGTAATTACCATTTCTGACATGTTGATTCCCTCCACGCTTGTTGTCATCGCAGCCGATCAAGCATCTTTCTTTGGTATTATCGACTTGTCGACTGCTCTCTCTTGGTTGGGTTGACTCATTATCGCGCTCCAATAACTGAGCTCTATTCACAACATCTGAATACAAACACAGTTTGTGAGAAATTAGGTATTGACGTATCTCGGGTTTCAAACCTCTTAGAAACATCCGCGTCATTCTCTCCTCATTATCAACCAAGTGGGACACAAACCGAGACAACTCGGCAAACTTAGCTTTGTACTGCGCCACAGTCATATTATTTTGCTCAAGCTTGATGAACTTTACCTCCACGTGACGAATACTTTCAGGAAAGTACTTGTCGTTGAACAGCTCTTGAAACTTCTCCCAAGATATTTTGAGTGCGGCAGGTTGAGTACGCTTCTGATTCCCACCGATGTCTGTCTCTGCGTCATAACATGAAGGTGGCAAAGGGAACCTTTTGCTCCTCGGAGCATCCCAAGACATCAAATATCTTGTTGATCTGCTTTATCCACGTCTCCGCCTTATGTAGTTTTGGCTCTCTAAAAAACTCCGGTGGTCCCAACTTCTTGAACTGCTTAGCGGTGACCGTCCGAGAGTTATCAGTGTTTCCACCTGCATTTTGAACAGGAGTCGCCCTCGCCCGATGTTGCATGAATTGCTTAAAACCACTGAACATCTCATCATTCATCATTTGATCGTTGTTGTTTACCTAAGGATTATTGTCCTCCTGTTGCACATTATCCTGGGTATTAATCTGTGGTGACTTGTGACGATTTGATTGTTTGAATTGTGATTCTGAGGACAGAATCCTTTTAAGGAGGGAATGATGTAACATTCTAGAATTTTAATTGTAATACTAAATATTTATTGATTTATATAAATATTTAATGGATGTGATTATCGTTGAATAAATATTTGTTTAATCGATTTAATTTTATTTGGTTAATTATTTGTTATAACTGTTAATATCATTAGTATGCGTATTAAGGTGTCAATTTTTCCTTTTACGTATTATGAATTTCACCAAGTATAGGGTATTTCGCGTATCTGAGTTATTCATTTGAATAATAAAGAATGGAATAATGAAGTTCTCTTCATGAATAAGAAAGAAAGAATACCCTTATGAGTACAACAAATAATATTCCCTACCTTAAGAAGAAAGTCTTGGATATATGAGTAGTGAAGTAGCGAGAATACTTTTCTTCTTTCTCTCTATAGTTTATCTCTCAGAGTTTTTGAATTGAATTCGTGAAATAATGAAAGAATGAGCTTCTATTTATAGAAAAATAGTCTGCATAGTAACTAACTCATGAGCAGTCTAGATTGATTTATTTTAATCGACGGTCCATATTTAAAGCAAAATCTTTTAAATAAAATATAATATATTCTATTTATAATCTAATAAAACGAATAACTTTATAAAAGATTTTACTATGCAAACCTTATATCTGAGCACTTATGCAAACACTATACATAATAAAATATAATATATTCTAATTATTGTCTAATAAAATAGATAACTTTATAAAAGTATTATGTTTTATATAAAAGATTTTTACTATGCAGCACTATGCAACACTATGTATGTATAATAAAATATAATATATTCTATTTATGAAATACTTTATAAAATATTTTGTTTTATATAAAAGATTTTACTATGCAAAATACTATCTTGAGACCTTTATGCATAATTGAATATAATATATTCTATTTATAGAATAACTTTATAAAAGTATTCTGTTTTATTACATTAATAATACCAATAAAACAAAACTGAGTGACTTATAACATAAGCATCAATAATCAATACCGTTTGCTACTGTGCAACTACGCGTATTACTGTATTTTTAACACCGGGTGTTTCAACAATTAATGGTAAAACTTCCGCCGTTATTTTCATAAAGTATTTTTGTCATTTTCTCAATCCGATAATAATTCCGTTGCGGGGTCCACCAATGGTTGTACCGTCGTACGGATATTCCCCGACAAAAAGAATATTCCCCGACCAATCGAATATTATATAACAACTTGCGTACTTTGAAAAATTTATAAATATTACCCACAACTATAACATTATATCAAATCCACACCATAATATTCAAAAAATTATTTCGAGAAAATTAAATATTTATTCATAAAATCTGGGGTCTCACAATTGCCCCTCCTTATGGAATTTCGCTCTCAAAATTTACGTACGTACCTGGTATGCCGAAGAGGTGAGGATACCTCGACTTCATTTCAAATTCGAACTCTTGAGGTATAACCTTTGAGTGTTGAATACAATTCTTCTTATCCAAGATTTTAACATGTATCTCCTCATACGTTAAATCTTCTGCTATCTTGTCCAGTTCTAAATTAATAATGTGGTTCGGTCGTCCACATATTTACGTAACATCGATACGTAAAAAAAATGTTTTGAACACGCAACATACTTGGCGGTAAAACGAGTCTATAGGCCACAGTTCCTACTTCATCGAGGATTTCAAATGGGCCAATTAAATCGAGGGTTGAGATTTCCTCTCTTCGTCGATTCTTGCTTCTAGAATAACGCCCTCTTGAACCTTCTTCTTCACATTCATCAGCTCTGAGTATGTAGCTTGATCGGCTTTAACTTTATCGATTAAAGTCAAGTCTACTCGTATATTTGTTATCTTCACTTGGGTTCCGAGAGTCTTTAACTCTATCTTCATCATTTGTAAGTCATACGAAATGAGCCTTTGTGTTAACAACATCGCACTCTTAAACGCATACGATCTTCTACTCAACGCGTCAGCTACCACATTCGCTTTCCCACGATGTTATTGAATGGTACGATCATAATCTTCAACAGCTCGAGCCAACGTCTTTGGCGCATGTTACGTTCGCTTTAGTTGAAGAAATATTTAACGATTTTAGAAATGGATTTTGTACTGGGGTCAATACAAAATTCGATTTCACGCTCTAGGGGTAGGCTAAGAAGACTTCAAGAATACGTCAGGAAATTTATTAACAATAGAAATATCATTCAAAATTGTGACTCTCATCCAAGACTTGGATAGCACGTCACATTGATACCTATCAACTTGCCATCGTCATTCACGACGTCGCCTACAAAAAGTCTGGCTTCGGTTCATTCCACACAAGAAAGTCAACAATGAAAGGACCGGGGCTCTTTGCTTATGGCTTGATATGACAATAATTGACTTTAGTGGTTTGGTTGCTTGAATTCGCATAACAGGTTGGTTAAGAATATGAAAGCTAACAACCTTACGAAAATCATGATGAGTAGTTAACCAATCTATTCCTAAAATCACATCAAAGGCAAGTATTTTCAAAGAGATACGATCGACAGGTAACGTGAAAGTGTTGATTTGAACAAGATTTATAAATAGTGGAGGTAACGAAGGTTTCTCCCAACAGATATATCAAAGTCTAACTTCTCCGGAGTTAACTTCAAACATTGAACACAACTAGGTGAAATAAAAGAGTAATTAGAACCAGTATTTAACACGGTATAGACTTCGCAAGAGTTTATGACTAACATACCCGTGATAATTTTATTCAGGTTCCTCGTCACAAAAAAAAAACACTCTCTTAAACTACCGACTTTGGCTTGTCTGGGACATCCTTTGGCATCACTATCCCAGCTGGAATTGACTTCACCATACGATAAAATCGAGCTAGGTGACCTTCTCTTCTGCAATTAAAACACGTTTTGGATTGCTGCGTACAGTTTGGACGGATGTGTCCCTCTGTCAAGTATTTGAAACATCTGACCAGGTGGTCGTTCTTCTTCCTTTTAAGCGAATCTTTGGTCTTGAAGCGTCTTTACGTCATTGTTGAACCTTCTCTTCTTGAAATGTCCATTCTTATTGTTTTGGCCATGATTACCACCGAAGTGGTTACCATTTGTCACATGTTGATTCCCTCCATACTTATCATCCATAGTTTTGATGGTTGCTATCATCCAGTATTATCATTTTGCCAAATTTTGCTCTCTTTTGGTTTGGTTGACTCATTATCGCGCTCCAATAACTAAGCCCTATTAACAACATCTGAATACAAACACAGTTTATGAGAGATAAGATATTGACGTATCTCCGGCTTCAAACCTCTTAAAAATATCCACGTCATTCTCTCTTCATTATCAACTAAGTGGGGACTTAAATCGGGACAACTTTCAAGCAAACTTAACCCGTCTTTGCGACGCGGTCGTGTTGTTTTGCTCCAACTTCATAAATTCCACCTCCTTCGTGTGACGAATGCTTTCGGGAAAGTACTTGTCATTGAGCGACTCTTGGAACTTCTCCCAAGACATCTTGAGTGAGTCAGTTTGGAGTGCGTTTCTGATTCCCACCGGTGATCTACCTCTTCACGCATGACATAAAGGTGGCAAAGGAACCTTTTGCTCCTCGAGCATCCCAAGACATCAAATATCTTGGTGATGCTTTAACCACGCTCTCGCCTTAAGTGGTTACGGCTTTCCCAAAATTACGGTGGTCCCGGCTCCTTGAATTGCTTAGCGGTGAGCAAAGTGGGTTGCCATTATTTCCTCATGCATTATGAATAGGAGCCGTCTTAGCACCGATGTTGCATGAATTCTAAAAGATCCTAAAGCGTCATTGTCGTTAAATCAATTGATCGATGTTGTTGTTTACAAGAGGATTATCGCCATCTGTTGCACATTGTCACGATTATTGATCCGTGGAGAATCAACATCTCCACATGCTCCATTGCTTATCTCAACATTTTGGATGCCATTTTCAAATCTGCAACAAAACAAGGGTTAATTAACATATCACATATTATCTCTATACTACGTGAGCCAATTAAATATCAAATAAACTTAGGTAGGTCATACTAGCGAAGGAATTCCCCGTCTCTCCTCTCCTAGCTCTTGTCTCACATCTCAGCCAGGGATCATATCCCTAAGCTTTGATACCTGTTGTGGCGCCCCAAAATTAGGTATACATCACCCATCTTGAGTCGCATGGATCATGCTCTGAAATTCAAATATTGTCTACTAGAGAGTATCTGACTATAAGTATGCAATCGACAAAACATAAGCTGTGAGTTTGAATACAAATATTGTCTACTAGAGTATACAAACTCGAAAAGGAGTCCTTATTACAATTATTATCACACTATTTCACGAATAGTGAGGACTACTAAAGCACCATCTAGGACCATCACTCCTTTCCCAGGCTTCGTCCCGGCTATATTCTCATTTCTGAAGAAACGGTGAAAGAAAGGGTGAGCTCAACTAGCCCGATAATGAAATATTATGACTAAGATAATGCGAGAATAAATTATCATTAGCCTTAAATAGTGTTAAGCGATCTGATATAACAAACATCAAGTTTAAGCTGTAGCGGAACAAGCGATCCATTAAAAAAGAGTAGAGAGAATAAAATCTACTATCTTTTATGATTTAAAGGTTTTCATCACTTTTATCGCTAGGACTCGACAATAAATAATCCACATCATCGAATCACCCTGCTTACGGCGAGGATATTCTTTAGTATCACTGACCACAATTATCCATACCTTTATGGGCTAAGAATAATCATATTTTCATCAGCGGTCTGATCATGCCATAAAACAATTCATCTTTGCACTTCTGGCGAAGAGAATCCATAGCCATAATCATACCAAAAGCGTCCATCGATACTGCGGGCGATGAGGAATTTTCCACATCATTTATAACATTACGGTGCGTGATGATGATAAGAATAATCACGGATTAAGTCGTAATCATACCAAGTCCATCTATAGCTATATGTGGCACATAGATGGATGCACTAGATGGATATAACATGATATATATGACGAGAAACCGAAAATGATGGATAACTATGCCGCTATTAATGTGTATGAAATACTGATTGTGAATGGTTATGAATTTACATTTGATATAGGTATAAATGAACTGGATTGATATAAGAATCACGATTAACATTAAATACATGACAACAAGTTATTCAACCAGAATACTAATAAAAGGCGGAACCGGTAAAGCGTAAAAGCGCCTGAGCAGGATATTCCAGCGAGAATAATAATAAAAGGCGGAACCAGTGCAGGCGTAAAATGCTGAGACGAGGATATTCAGCGAGAATAATAAAGAATGGAATATGAGAAGAATTTCACCAAGTATAGGGTATCCACATTATCTGAGTTATTCAATGAGAATAATAAAGAATGGAATAACGGAAGTTCTCTTCATGAATAAGAAAGAAAGAATACCCCTTATGCGTAACAACAAATAATATTCCCTACCTTAAGAAGAAAATCTTTGGATATATGAGTAGTGAAGTAGCGAGAATACTTTTCTTCTTTCTCTCTATAGTTTATCTCTACAGAGTTTAGGTGAATTCGTGAAATAATGAAGGAATGAGCTTCTATTTATAGAAAAATAGGCTGCATAGTAACTAACTCATGAGCGGTCAGATTGATTTACTTTAATCGGCGGTCCATATTTAAAGCAAAATCTTTTAAATAAAATATAATATATTCTATTTATAATCTAATAAAAGCGAATAACTTTATAAATGATTTTACTATGCAAACACTTTGCGAAGTACTATGCAAACACTATGCATAATAAAATATAATATATTCTAATTATTGTCTAATAAAAGCAGATAACTTTATAAAAGTATTACATTTTATATAAAAAAGATTTTACTATGCAAAAACACTATATGCGAGCCTTATCTGAGACACTATGCAACACTATGCATAATAAAATATAATATATTCTATTTATAGAATAACTTTATAAAAGTATTACATTTTTTATATAAAAGATTTAACTATGCAAAACACTATCACGAGACACTATGCAACACTATGCATAATAGAATATAATATATTCTATTTATAGAATAACTTTATAAAAGTATTACATTTTATTACATTAATAATACCAATAAAACAAAAGCGGTGACTTATCACATAAGCATCAATAATCAATCACAGGTATTACTCTTTGTGCAATTCGCATATTCTTTACTTTTTTAACTTTGGGTGTTTCAGCAGTTAACAGTAAAACTTCATAGTTATTTTCATAAAGTATTTTTCTCATTTTCTCAATCGAAATGATAATAATTCCGTGCGGTGTCCACCGATGATTGTCTAAGTAAATGCGGATATTTCCCGATAAAAGAATATTCCCCAGACCAATCGAATATTATATAACAACTTGCGTACTTTGCAAAATTTATAAATATTACCCACAACTATAACATTATATCAAATCCATACCATAATATTCAAAAAATTATTTCGAGAAAATTAAATATTTATTCATAAAACTTGGGGTCTCACATTTGCTATTTCGGCTTGTTGATAAACTTCACTATACGCGTCTTCAGCTCTTGCCCTTTTTGCAGATTCTTCTCTCAATTTGCTCTTCAACTCTTCCACCTCTGCTTTCATTTGGTCGTTCTCTTCTTCAGTGTGAACCAGCTTCTCTTCAACATTGTTCAGTCGTTCTTCTCGATCCACGAATCTAAAGTCGTCATACTGTGCCATTGAGGTGCATTGTTGACTACTATCTCTTGTAACTCCTCGACAGTATCTTGAAGTTCCACATTGCGGTCATGCACCTCATCGTATATACGGCCAGCTATCGAGTTAAGTGGAATCCTTTCCTCCTCGTCATCTTCATCCGTCTGTGGCAGTTCCACGGGATCTTCCTCATCTGTTTCTACATCATCATCATCATCTTCAACCACCGTGAGCAATGGGGTTGACTCTCGTGGAAGTAGTTGTTCCCAACCCACTTGAATGTCACGAGATTCCTCATCTCTAGGCATCTGGGGTCCTTCCTCCCTAGCCTGACTGGATCCTCCTATATTAGTCATCTTGTCAACCAAAGTTTAAGTTTTAATTACTAATCATTACTACTCGACTCTCACGAGCACATAAGTTGTAAACACATAAGCACATAAGTGTTTTATTACTTCCTCCTTAAAACTTGATAAGGGTTTATCATTACTATCTTCTCGAAGGTTACTTCCTAAGGCTTTTCCCCACCTAAGGTTCATAACCTAAGGCTTTGATACCAACTTGTGACACCCCTAAATCCAGGTACTTTATTCCCACAGGATTTGGTGTTCACTTGATCAAACATTCATATCTAACTACCCAATCATAATAAAACTGAATAAATAAAAACCTTCCCCATTAAAGGGTTACATAATAAAAATCTCCCAGGTTATCTAACCTTTAATCATCATTCAAATGCGGAAAACATTACATAACTTCTTTAAAATAAAGTCTAAGATCAACATAATAAAAGTCTAACATCTTAATCAAAGTAAAAATTACAAGTCTTCATCACTTGTACATTTTTCCTTTCCTTTGCTAGTCGAAGGTTCACCTACCTTCTCTTCTTTAGCTGCAATGAGTTTATAAATATGCAAGAGTGAGCAAAACAATTGCTCACTGGATATAATATGGAGTCAACAGGAGTATAACAATAATAACTGTCGAAATAGGCTCATCAAAAGTGAATAGTACTCTATCAATAATAATCAGAAACTGAAATCCCAAAATATGGAAAATATACATCACTGAGGGTCGTAAGACAACTACGTCCACAGTTGCAAGTAATCTTTCAACTCCAACTTTAACAGTCATAAGACTATAAGGACCTCGTACTTAGGGGGATTAGCCCTTCGTACAATGTATTGTGCACAAACATTTTAACGCTATGCGTAAGTTAACCCCTAATTATAACAATAAGGTTGTTCATCTCAGTATTTAGAGTACAAATCCGCACCAAAGGAAGTTTGGTTTGGATAAGCTTTCAAGGTAATTTGGAATTCAACGAACATCAACTAAGTAGTAGTTGAGTAAAACCAATAACACTATACTATAGAATAATCGTGATTGAATAAATCATAGTAAACTAAAGTCATGCTTTAGGAATAATCTAATAGCATACAATTTAAATAACTATAGCATACCTTGCTTGAACAATACTAAGCCAAAGTTAACTAGAATTGAATACTAAGCATGCATAGCAATTTGAACGATAGAAATGTTCGACATTAGTATATATAGTTGTGCATGCCAAACAACAAGTTAAATACAAGAATAACTTACTCCAGAATAACTTACATCATTATATTCTAATCGAATTGAAAATAGTAATTGAATTAACAAGATAATAGATTAGAAAACTTGCCTTGTTCGTAGATTAAACCGAACAATTAAATCACAATATCCTATATACATATGTTATCATGACATAGTTAGTCATTATCACATAACTAATACATTCATCATGTAGGTTTGACTATTTAATCACATAATCAAGTTATAACACAAGTTAATTGCTAGTAACATGCTTATTCAAGATATAAAAATACTAAAATCATAATTTAACAGTCCTACTATCATTCACATTACTTTCTTAAAATTTCGTGTACAAAAAGTACACTGTCAGACCAATCTGCTAGCTATTTATTTGCCACGATTTATCTTGTGGGTCGTACTCTTGACGAGGAGATATGGCTATGACATGATAATTAAACTCATTGCACATCTTATATGGCGATAATATTCTTGACGCTACTAACGTCTTCTTGAAAGCGCGCGACCGCATTACTAGCTGCGATTTAACGACAACTTGACAAGATAAAGACAATAAAAAGCCAATTTTGGCCTACAAGCTCGTTTCTAACAAACTAATTCACATGCAATTCATACAAAAACTTCATGTAAACATAATTCAAGAACTCCTAACATGTTTCTACTCATACAACAACATAAACAACGAATTTAAAACATCCAATTTCACTATTTTTGATAAAAACTCACTTTTTGATATTTCAATGAAAATCAACACTGTAAATTTTGTTTTTTTCAACCAAAACAATTGATTCAAAGTATCTTTATCAATAATTATACATACTCTATCAAATTAGATGGTCAATTTATCAACTAAACAACTAATTAACTCCCAATTTCTACTTTAAGCTAAACAATATATATTCACAAAAACTCTCTATAAAAATAGTTTTTCTTCACAACCATATACATAATATAAATTCATGGACTATTCTCAATTATAGCTTAAGAAAATAGTTTAACAACACTAGATTATCATATAAAACCACATACATAACAAAATTCCACTTTTACAAAGCTTTCATGGAGAAAATTGGGAGAGATAGTATACAACTATAACTTTGAAAAGAACAATAATAATAGAGTTTAAATGGTACCTTGTTTGAAGAAGATGATGGCCAACCCTTTTTGATTCTCAAGCTTCTTCTTCTCTCCAATTCTCTCTCACTTTTCTTCTTCTCTTCTTCTTCTTCTTCTTCTTCTCTGAGTTTTTGTTTTTCTCCCTAACTCTAACTACGTACTAGATATCTAACATATATAAGATATAATATATATTAATTATATAATATAAATATAAAACATATAACTGATATCAGTTATAATTTTTGAAATCAAAAGCCATAAGGCTTGTTTGGTTAACTAACTAAAAATAACACATTAATCCTTATGCCTTGTTTGGTAAAACACAATTAGATAAAAGACTTAATAGGCATTATGCCTTGTTTGGCAAAACTGAATTAAACTCCCTTAATTTATTTTAGTAACTCCTTTATAGTAAGGTTATTTGTCACACTTTAATTTAATTAAATTAATTCTAAAAACAATTTATTAAATCACTTTAACACATAAATCAATACCAAAAATTATAATTTTCTTTATAATCATAACTTTATTTAACCCACTAACACATCCTTTTAATTTAAAATTCAAATTAAAATATAATAATTTATTTAATCAAAACTTTCTAACTTAATAATTAAATTAAATTAGCAAAATAATTAATTAATTTCTTTAATTATTTATTTAACAAATAGTTAACCAAATTGAATCAAATTTGAACAATTATTTATTTAATAATAAACACATCCATTAAATACTTAAATAATTTAATAAATATTTAATATAACAATTAAAAATTCTGAAATTTTACATCATTCCCTCCTTACAAGGATTTTGTCCTCAGAATCACAATTCAAACAATTCATTCGTCACAAAAACAATAAATTCATGACTAATTTCATTTGACAGTAATAGAAAATTTTGACAGTATATGTATTCTTTGTATGGCTTAGGTAAGTACCAATTTAGATGGTCAATTCTTATGTTAAACTATAAATTAACGTTTGTATATGATAGTTCATTGAGATACGAACATAACGTAATTTGAATGAGATGATTTGATCATGTATTGAATTCACAGTGATGATTTTTAGGATGAATGTCAATAAAATTGAGTTTTTATGAAAAACATGAAAAGTGAGAAATTAAAATAGTTCTAGTTGTTGATAAATTGTGCTAATTGGTTGTAAATGTTAGCAAACATGTTTATGATACTGTTATATTTATCTTACGTGTTATTATCACTATTTGGTGGGTAAAATTTGTGTTAGTTGGCTTAAGAAAAGTGTTGAAGCTCTGTCTGCAAAAACTGAGTTATGTCGTCATGCATGCCATATGACCCTTAAGCGTAGACGCTTATGAAGAACATGTGGTATGCCGCATCGATATAAAGATAAAGCTCATGCCAGCACCAAGTGCCCATTTCGATTCTTTGAAGTTTGTTTACAAACTTTGGTCGTTCTTTGTAGCTTAACTAAAGGTTATGGTAATGTGTCCAACATGTAACAATAAGGCCACAACATAGTTGTAATATGTGGTTAGTAGATTCAAAGTTTTAAATGAATAGTAAATAATGAAAACGACATGTTGTGCATTATTAAGCGCAATGAATAGTAAACAGGTGTTGTGAGGGTTAACACACTTGAAATTCTGAAATATATATAGTAGCATAAGACTGGTGCTAAGATGATAAGCTGAGCTAGAAATATATATGTTATGGTATGTTAACATATCTAATAGACAATATGATTCTAAACCAATGTGTAGGTAAACGTGAGCTTAATATTACGTTGAGCTAGTTCATTTATTACGTTGTGCAAGTTCCTAAACTTTCTTTTTACATTGAGCAAGTTTTCTAACTCTACACTTTCGTTCAGTTAGTTCTATTACTATATTGTGTAACTTCATTCTTTTGATTGAGCAAGCTTTTTATCTTTACTGTTATTGAATAAGTCAATTGTTCCTAAAATTCATTCGAGCAAACTCTAACTCTAATGTTATTGAAAATTCTTATTTGATTAACTCGTTCTAACTTGTTTACAGTTAAGCAAGTTTCTTAAGTTCTATTATTGTATAATGAACGTAGTTTTTGAACTCTCGTCGCTATTATTGAACTGTTTTAATTCTTTGCATGAGTTAATACTTTGTTGGGCAAGTTTTTAGTTTCGACTTGCTATCGGTTAAATGTCGTTAGAATTTCATTTCCAATGTTATAAGACTTGAACCTTAGCTTATTTTCTTTATTCAAGCAAAGGTTAACCATGTTATTCATTCTATTGAATGCTTATGCTCTATAGTTATTTCAAGCATGAGTTGGATATGTATAATCAGTTCATTTATGATTCTCAAAAGTTCTAAGTTATGTTGTTATTAAACAACTATTGTGTTATCAAGCATTGTCGATTCAACTAGTTCCCTAGTTGATGATCATTAAACTTCAATTACCCTTGAAAGCTTATCCAAACCAAACTTTCTTTGGTGTGGACTTGTACTCTAAATACTGAGATGAACAACCCTATGTTTAGGGGTTTACGCTTAGCATTGAAATGGTTGTGCACAATACATTGTACGAATGATTGATCCCCCTAAGTACGTGGAGTCCTTATAGTCATATGACTGTTAAAGTTAAAGTTGAAAGATTACTTATAACTGTGGACATGGTTCGTGGTCATTAGACCCTCAGTAGTATGTTTAAGAATGTTAATAGAACATATCATTCAGTTCTATTGAGTCTATGATTTGGCAAATGTTGTAAAGATATTTATTCCTATTTCAAGTGAGCTTTGTTTGCTCACTCTTGTATATTTATACACTTATTGCAGCTATGGTTGAGAAGGTAGATAAACCTACAACTAAGCAAAGGAAAGGAAAAAATGTTCAAGTTATGAAGACTTGTAATTTTACTTTATCGTTATAATGATAGACTTTTAATAATGATATAATGTAATAATTTTATTTCCGCACTTATATGATGTTTAAAGGTTAGACAACTTGGGAGATAATGTTTTCATTAATGTAATCCTATATGGGCAGGTTTTATTATTCAATTTTATTATGATTGGGTAGTTAGATATGAATGTTTTGATTATGTGAACACCAAATCTTGAGGTAATGAAGTACTAGGATTTGGGGGTGTCACAAGTTGGTATCAAAGCTTTAGGTTATGAACCTTAGGTGGGGAAAAGCCTTTGGAAGTAACCTTTGAAAAGATAGTGGTGATTAACTCTTATCGAGTTTTAAGGAAGAAATAATAAAACACTTATGTGATTATGTGTTTATAACTTATGTGCTCGTGAGTGTCGAGTAGTAATGATTAATAATTAAAACTTAAAATTTTGTTGTCAGGATGACTAATGTCGGAGAATCCAGTAAGGCTAGGGAGGATAGACCTCAGATGCTTATAGAGGAGGAGCCTCGCGACATTCAGGTTATTTGGGAACAACTCTCGCCGCAGAGTCACCCCATTGGTCACAGTGGTTGAAGATGAGGATGATGATGTGGAGGCGGATGAGGAGGATCCCATTGAGTTGCCACAGGAGGAAGAGGATGACGAGGACGAGGAGGTAGAGACTCCACTAACCTCGATAGTTGCTCGAATGTACGATGAAGTCTACGACCGTAATGTGGAACTTCGGGATCTGATCGAGAATTACAAAGAGATAGTAGCTGAACAACAGACTGCAATGACACGAAAAGACGATGAGATCCAGGATCATGAGGAACGACTGACTAATGTCGAGGAGAAGCTAGAACAGATTGAGGGAGAGAAAGAATAACTGATCGTGGAGGTCGCTGAATTGAAGAACAAGCTGAGGGAAGAAGCTACGAATAGGGCAAGAGCCAAAGACGCATACGAGGAAGTGTATCAACGAGCCAGGATAGCGGTGAAAGACACACAGGCAAAGAGAATAAAGATGGAAGAGATGAATAGAGTATTCAACACCGTGGTTAATCGAGCTCAAGATCGGGTCATGGGTTATCCGATTAAGTTCGAGACGCTGCCATCGTGCGTATTATGTGACGCCCCCAAAATCGGTATACATCACCTATTCTGAGTCGCCAAATACATGGTACAAAATTCAAATACAACTTAACTATACAACAGTCGTGTAAAATACGACTAAACATATGTTGTGAGTTTTAATACAAATATTATTATCTAGACAATATACAAACTCAATGGGGTCCTCATTACATTTATTATCACACTATTTCATAGAATAGTGAGGACTACTAATGCTATTATCTGGACCATCACTCTGTTCCCCGACTAGTCCCTGCTACGTTATCATTTCCTGAAGAGAACAATGAAAGCAAAAGGGTGAGCTCAACTAGCCCAGTAAGAAATATTATGACTAAGATAATGCAGAATAAATTATCATTAGCCTTCAACAGTGTTAAACTAATAAAATATAACAAACATCAAGTTTAACTATAGCGGAATAAGCAATCCATTAGAAGAGTCAAGTAGAGAATAAAATCTACTATCTTCTATGATTTAAAATGTTTTTCATGACATTTATCTCTGAGACTCGGCTTAATAAATAATCCACATCATCCCTGCACTACGGCCAAGAATATTCATTAGTATCACAACCACAAATTATCCATGCACCACGCCCGAGGATATTCGTGTATTCATCGATGGTCATGATCATGCCAACAAGCGTCCATCAATGCACTACGGGTGATGAGGACTTTTTCCACATCATTTGTAACATTACGATCATGATTACCTTTGAATAATCCACAGGTCATAATCATACCAAGTCCATCTATGCACTACTGAGCCACAGATGACTTTCAACATAATATAAACATGAGGATGATGACAATGATATAAGAATTCAATAAAACAAGTTCAAGAATTAATTTATCCGGGGAACTAATAATGTCCAAATTGTCAACAAGATACTTCTTTGTAAAGTAACACTTAAGAATGCTCGAGAAGAATATTTTCATGAAAAGATCTTTGGATGAAGCGCAAATATCAAGAGATATTCCACTAATTTCATGGAGTATAGAAGTCAAAACTTTAACCAAGCGAGGATAATAAAGAATGGAATAACAAAAGAAATCACCGGGCATGCGATAGATCGCATAAAACATGTTATTCAATGAGAATAATAAATAATGGAACTGGTCGTGCGTAAGCGCGCAGGCATGATATTCCAGCAGAATAATAAATAATGGAACCGGTCATGCGTAAATACGCAAGCAGGATATTCAACGAATAATAAATAATGGAACCCGGTCATGCGTAAGCGCATAGATAGGATGTTCCAAAAGAATAGTAAACAACGGAACCGGGTAAATGCGTAAATGCATGTACGGGATGTTCCAACGAGAATAATAAATAATGGAATAATGAGAAGAATTTCACCAAGTATAGGGTATCCAGCGTATCTGAGTTATTCAATGAGAATAATAAAGAATGGAATAACAAAAGAATTTCACCAATAAGAAAGAAGGAATACCCCTAACGACTACAACAAATAATATCCCTTACCAGTAAAAAAGAAGAGTATTTTATTTGGTAGTAGGCGAGGATATACTCAAAGAAAACTTGCACTACGCTCAAAGCTTTCTTAAACTCTAAAGAAATACGCTTCGAGATTATAGAAGAAGAACTCTCTCTATAGTTTCTCTCTACAGAGTTTCGGTGAATTCGTAAGAAATAATAAAGGAATGAGCTTCTATTTATAGAAGAATGGATTGCATAGAAGAAGAACTCTCTCTATAGTTTCTCTCTCTCTGTACTTTTAACACCGGGTGTTTAAACAGTTAACGGTAAAACTTCCATAGTTATTTTCATAAAGTATTTTTTGTCGTTTTCAATCCACAATAATTCCGTTAATAAGGGTCCACCAATGATTGTGCCATTATACGAATATTCCTGTTAAAGCGAATATTCCCCAGCCAATCGAATATTATATAACAACTTGCGTACTTTGCAAAATTTATAAATATTACCCACAACTATAACATTATATCAAATTCATTCCATAATATTCAAAAATGATATTTATAGAAAATTCATCTTTATTCATAAAAGTTGGGGTCTTACAACCTCCCTTCTTATGAAATTTCACCTCGAAATTAGGGTACATACACGGTATGTCGAAGAGGTAAGGATACCTTGATTTCATTTGATTCTAACTCCCAAGTCATTTCCTCAACATCGTGGTTTCTCCACAAAACTTTAACTTGAGGTATAACCTTGGGCGTAGAATATGTTCCTTCTTATCAAGATTTGAAAAGGAACCTCTTCATACGTCAAATCTTTCGCTATTTTGTCCGGTTCTAACTTTCAATAATGTGGTTCGGGTCTTCCACATATTTACGTAACATGGATATGTGAAAAGCGTTATGAACACGAGACATACTTGGCGGTAAAAGCGAGTCTATAGTAGCCATGTTCCTACTCGATCGAGGATTAAAATGGGCCGATGAATCGAGGATTGAGCTTTCCTCTCTTTCCAAATCTCGTAACTCCTTTCCATGGAGCAACACTTACACATGATCTCCTATATCGAATTCCACGTCCTTTCGATGAAGATCAACATAACTCTTTTGTCGATCTTGTGAGGTTTTTATACGTTGTCGGATCGTTTGAATCTTTTCCGTAATCATACATACCAACTCCAGTCCCAACAACGTTGCTTCACCCACCTCATCCCAGCATACTGGAGAACGACACTTTTTTCCATACAACGCCTCAAATGGAGCCATGCCAATACTTGCTTGATAAGTGTTGTTGTAGGAAAACTCCACCAATGGTAAGAACATATCCCAACTTCCCTTGAAGTCAAGGACACAGAGTCTTAATAAATCTTCAAGAGTTTGAATAGTCTCTCCATTGCCCGTCCGATCGAGGATGATATCTTAGAAAGCTAAATCGTAAATCTGTGCCCATAGCTTTTTGCAAACTAACCCAAAATCGTGAAGTGAATCTTGGGTCTCGATCGAAACTATGGATCTTGGCATACCATGCGATCTTACAATCTCGTTTATGTACATCTGAGCAAGGCGTTCAAGTGTATAAGTTTCTTGTATCGGTAAGAAATGAGCGAGACTTGGTCAATCTATCAACAATGACCCAAATCGCATCTATACCTTGAGAAACCATAGGAAGACCGGTAACGAAATCCATGGTAATGTGCTCCCACTTCCATTCCTGAAATTCAAGTGGTTGCAATGGACCTTTTGGTACTTGATGCTCCGCTTTAACTCGTTGACAAGTTAGACACCTTGAGATAAACAGTGCTATCTCTCTCTTCATATTGGTCCACCAAAATGTATGACGAATATCATGATACATTTTGGTACTCCCAGGATGGATTGCAAACGGTGTGTTGTGCGCCTCCATCATGATTTTATACTTTAAATCAGGGTCATTAGGAACACAAGTCTGGAGTTGACTCGAAGTATTCCTTCTTCATCGATTCTTGCTTCTGGCATAGCACCTTCTTGCACTTTCTTCCTCATACGCATCAGCTCCAGGTCTGTAGCTTGAGCAACTTTAACTTTATCAATTAAAGTCAGTTGTACTCGTATATTCGCCACCATCACATGGGTCGCTAGAGTCTTTAACTCTATCTCTATCCTTTGCAAGTCACACAAAATGGGCCTTTGTGTAGACAACAATATCGCACTCGTACTTGCATATGATCTTCTACTCAATGTGTCAGCTACCACGTTCGCTTTTCCAGGATGGTATTGGATGGTATGATCATAATCTTTCAACAGTTCAAGCCAACGTCGTTGTCGCATGTTGAGTTCCTTTTGAGTGAAGAAATATTTGAGGCTTTTATGATCCGTAAAGATCTCCACCTTCTCCCCATACAAGTAATGCCTCCAAATTTTAAGTGCGAAGACAACAGCTGCTAACTCTAGGTCATTAGTAGGATAATTCCTCTCATATTCTTTGAGTTGTCTTGAGGCATAGGCTATGACTTTCCCATGTTGCATGAGAACACATCCCAACCCTTTGTCTGAAGCATCACTGTAGATGACAAATCCCTCTGAGCCAGATGGTATTGTCAGATCAGGTGCTGAAATGAGTCTCCTCTTGAGTTCTTGAAAACTCTTCTCACATTCTTCGCTCCAATAGAACTTTGTATCTTTTCGAGTAAATTTGAGTTAATGGAGTAGCTATTCGAGAAAATCCTTCCACGAATCTCCGATAATAACCGGCTAAGCCTAGAGAAAGCTACGATACTTGATCAACGATTTAGGTTGCTCCCAGCTTTGAATTGCTTCAATTTTTGTCGGGTCAACAGATATTCCATGACTTGATACTACGTGCCCAAGGAATGTTACTTCCTCAAGCCAGAACTCACATTTCTTCAACTTGGCATAAAGCTTGTATTCACAAAGCTTTTGGAGTGTCAGCCTTAAGTGTTGCTCATGATCTTCACGGCTTTTGGAATAAATAAGGATGTCATCATATAAAGCGACCACAAAGTGATCCAAAACATTCCTTGAATACTCGGTTCATCATATCCATGAAGGCGCGGGAGCATTAGTCGATCCAAAGGACATGACTAGGAATTCATAATGCACGTCTGGGAGTTAAAGCCGTCTTTGGAATGTCATCGGTTACGATCTTCAATTGGTGATATCTGGAGCGAAGATCAATCTTTGAAAAGAATTTGGCTTCTTATTTGTTGGTCAAACAGGTCATCAATACGTGGCAATGGGTACCAATTTTGATGGTGACATGATTCAACTCCCGATAATCAATACAAAAGTCGCATACTCCCATCTTTCTTCTTCACGAATAGAATAGGAGCACCCCGAGGAGGCGTACTAGGACGAATGAAACCAATGTCTAACAATTCTTGCAATTGGGTCTTTAACTCCTGAAATTCAATAGGAGCCATTCGATATGGAGCTTTGGAAATTGGTTTTGTACCGGGTTCAAGGTCGATACAAAATTCAATTTCACGCTCTGGGGGTAGGTCAGGAAGTTCTTCAGGGAATACGTCAGGGAATTTATTAACAATAGAAATATCATTCAAAACTGAAGTATTTTTGTTTAGATCCGTGACATGAGATAAGAAAGCTTGACATCCGTTTTTTAATAAACGAATAGATTTATGGCTTGAGATAACCGTGATTGATTTTAATGATTTGGTCGCTTGAATTCGCATAATAGGTTGATTAGGAATATGAAAGCTAACAACCTTAAGAAAACAATCAATTTTAGCATGATGAGTAGTTAACTAATCAATCCCTAGAATCACATCAAATGCAAGTATTTTCAATGAAATAAGATCGATAGGTAATGTGAGGGTACCGATTTGAACCAAACAAGACTTATAAACAGTGGATGTAATGAAATTTTCTCCCAACAGAGTTTCCATAGATAAGTCAAAGTCTAATTTCTCTGGAGTCAAATTTAATCATTGAGGGCAAGTAGGAGAAATAAAAGAATGGGTAGAACCGGTATCAAATAAAGTATAGACTTCGCTAGAGTTTATGATAAGCTTACCCGTGATGACCTCATTCGGGTTCCTTGCTTTTTGGGAGGTCACAACAAACGTTCTCCCTTGCACTACCGGCTTTCACTTTTCTGGGACGGCCTTTGGTGCCTCCATCCTGGCTGAACTTGTCTTCGGTGAATGACAAAATCGGGCTAAGTGACCTTCTCTTCCACAATTATAACATGCTTTGGATGGCATCACGCAGTTTGGACTGATGTGTCCCTCCCCTCCGCATTTGAAGCATATGATAGGTGGTCGTTCTCCTTCCTTAACAACTTGGTCTTTGGTCTTGACGTCTTTCCATCATTGTTGAATCTCCTCTTCTTGAAATGTCCATTCTTCTTGTTTTGTACGATTACCACGAAGTGGTTACCACTTACGGCTTTGTTGATTCCTCCATGCTTGTTGTCACCGCTTCGATGGATCGCTCTCCTTTGGTATTATCATTTTGTCCAATTTGCTCTCTTTTGGTTGCGTTGACTCGTTATCGCTTCTATTAATCGAACCCTATTTACAACATCTCGAATACAAACACGGTTTATGAGAAATAAGATGTTGGCGTATCTCGACTTTAAACCTCTTAAAACATCCGCGTCATTTCTCTTCATTATCCACCAAGTGGGGATGAAAAGAGACAACTCGGCAAACTTAGCTTCGTACTGCGACACGGTCATATTATTCTGCTCCAACTTGATGAACTATACCTCTTTTATGTGACTAATACTTTTGGGAAAGTACTTGTCGTTGAATAGTTCTTGTAACTTCTCCCAAGACATCTTGGTCTGCGGCGGAGTTGAGTACACTTTTACCGATTCCCACCGATGTCTGCCTCTCCTCGCAACATAAAGGCGGTGAAAGGAACCTTTTGCTCCTCGGAGCATCACAAGACATCAAATATCTTGGTGATCTGCTTTATCCATGCTTCCGTAGTGGTTTTGGCTCTCCAATAAACTCCGGTGGTCCCAGCTCCTTGAGCTGCTTTTAGCGGTGACCGTCAGAGAGTTTCACGGTGTTTCCACCTACATTTTGGGACGGGATCCGCTCTCACACGATGTTGCATGAATTGCATAAAGCCTCGAACATTCCATCATTCATCATTTAGTCCTTTGTTGTTGTTTGCATGAGGATTTTTCGCCTTCTCGATGCACATTATCACGATTATTGATATGTGGTGAATCAAGCGATGCGCTTTGTGCTCCATTGCTATTCTCAACATTCTCGGATGTCATTTTCGAATCGCCACAAAACAAAGGTTAATTGACATGTAACATATTATCCCTATATTCTGACTGACCAATTAAATACCAAATAAACTTAGGTAGGTCATACAAGCGAAGGAATTCCCCATCTCTCCCCTCCTAGTTCTATTCTCACATCTTAGCCAGGGATCATATCCCTAAGCTTTGATACCAACTGTGACGCCCCCAAAATCGGTATACATCACTTATTCTGAGTCACCAAATACATGGTACAAAATTCAAATATAACTTAATTATACAACAGTCGTGTAAAATACGACTAAACTTATGTTGTGAGTTTTAATACAAATATTGTCATCTAGACAATATACAAACTCAATGGGGTCCTCATTACATTTATTATCACACTATTTCATAGAATAGTGAGGACTACTAATGCTATTATCTGGACCATCACTCTGTTCCCCGACTAGTCCCTGCTACATTCTCATTTCCTGAAGAGAACAATGAAAGCAAAAGGGTGAGCTCAACTAGCCCAGTAAGAAATATTATGACTAAGATAATGCGAATAAATTATCATTAGCCTTCAATGATGTTAAAGCGATAAAATATAACAAACATCAAGTTTAACTGCAGCGGAACAAGCAATCCATTAGAAGAGTCAAGTAGAGAATAAAATCTATTATATTCTATGATTTAAAATATTTTTCATGACTTTTATCGCTGAGACTCAGCTTAATAAATAATCCCCATCATCCCTACACTACGGCCAAGGATATTCATTAGTTTCACAACCATAAATTATCCATGCACCACAACCAAGGATATTCGTGTATTCATCAATGGTCATGATCATGCCAACAACTGTCCATCAATGCACTACCGGTCAATGAGGACTTTTTCCACATCATTTGTAACATTACGGTCATGATTACACTGAATAATCCCTGGTCATAATCATACCAAGTCCATCTATGCACTACAGGCCACAGATGACTTTCAACATAATATAAACATGAGGATGATGACAATAATATAAGAATTCAATAAAACAAGTTCAAGAATTAATTTATCCAGGAACTAATAATGTCCAAATTGTCAACAAGATACTTCTTTGTAAAGTAACACTCAAGAATGCTCAGAAGAATATTTTCATGAAAAGATACTGGATGAAGCACAAATATCAAGGATATTCCACTAATTTCATGGAGTATAGAAGTCAAAACTTTAACCAACTGAGGATAATAAAGAATGGAATAACAAAAGAAATCACCAGGCATGCGATAGATCGCACAAACATGTTATTCCAATAGAATAATAAATAATGGAACCAGGTCATGCGTAAACGCACCGACATGATATTCCAACAGAATAATAAATAATGGAACCAGGTCATGCGTAAATGCACCGACAGGATATTCCAACAGAATAATAAATAATGGAACCAGGTCATGCGTAAACGCATAGATAGGATGTTCCAAAAGAATAGTAAACAACGGAACCAGGTCATGCGTAAATGCACAGACAGGATGTTCCAACAGAATAATAAATAATGGAATAACAGAAGAATTTCACCAAGTATAGGGTATCCCGCGTATACAGGTTATTCCAACAGAATAATAAAGAATGGAATAACAAAAGAATTTCACCAATAAGAAAGAAGGAATACCCCTAACGAGTACAACAAATAATATCCCTTACTTAGTAAAAAAGAAGAGTATTTTTATTTGGTAGGCGAGGATATACTCAAAGAAAACTTGCACTAAGTCAAAGCTTTCTTAAACTCTAAAGAAATACGCTCAAGATTATAGAAGAAGAACTCTCTCTATAGTTTCTCTCTCTAGAGTTTCAGTGAATTCGTAAGAAATAATAAAGGAATGAGCTTCTATTTATAGAAGAATGGACTGCATAGAAGAAGAACTCTCTCTATAGTTTCTCTCTCTCTGTACTTTTAACACCGGGTGTTTCAACAGTTAACGGTAAAACTTCCGCCATTATTTTCATAAAGTATTTTTGTCGTTTTCTCAATCCGACAATAATTCCGTTGTGGGGTCCACCAATGATTGTCTTGGTTTATGCGAATATTCCTGTTAAAGCGAATATTCTCAAGACCAATCGAATATTATATAACAACTTGCGTACTTTGCAAAATTTATAAATATTACCCACAACTATAACATTATATCAAATTCATTCCATAATATTCAAAAATGATATTTATAGAAAATTCATCTTTATTCATAAAAGTTGGGGTCTTACATATTAGATCGCAGAACAATGTTCCGGATTATGGAGGAAGAACGTAGTAAGGCTAAGCAGTACCTTAGTAGAACATCGTAGTTGTTATGCGATTAATAAATATTAAATAAGATGTAAATCCCGAGTGTTATGTAACCTATGGGATATGAGGATGATGTTGTCCTGAAACTTTTGTAGTTCAGGAAAGTAATGTAAATAGCAGTGATGATATTGTTTTATATTTTCAAAAAGGTTATGAATAAATAAAAGTTGTTATTATATTCAAAGTGTTATGTGGTTATGTGGCTATTTCTTTTGTGGAGGCAAGTTAAGTAGAAATTACTTAAAAGAGTTGAAGAATAACCTAATGAGTGTATTTTTAACAGAAAATGCCTCCCAGATGTCAACCACCACGACAGAGAACCACCGAAGGAACCAACAATAACGACAATGTTGATGCTAACCCCGTTCAACAATTAGTGATGTTACTGACAGGAGCATTGTAGAATCAACCACAGAACCAAGGAACAATGTTTAAGGAGTTCAAGGCGGTTGGACCACCTGAATTTTGTGGGTCCGTGAATCCAGTCGAGGCACAGACTTGGATTATGGAGATAGAAAAGGTGTTCAATGTTGCTAGGGTAGGGGATGTCCAGAAGACTGCTTTTGTAACATTCATGTTGAAAGCAGAGGCTAGTTATTGGTGGCAGACCAATAAAACTCGAGAAGGACCAGGGATGATGACCTGTGATAGGTTTAAGGAGATATTCTTTGAGACCTATTTTCCCGAGAGTTCAAAGAGTAAACTAGAAGTTCAATTTCTGGAACTGAAGCAGGGAACGATGACGGTATCCGAGTATGCCGCTAAATTCAACGAGTTGGCGAGGTTTGCGCCTTATCCAGTCAGCACGGACGAACGCAATGCGAAGAGATTTGAACAGGGATTGAAGCCCTGGTTGTACAGTAGGGTTTCCCTGTTCCAATTGAAGACTTTCGTAGCAGTGATGGAGAAAGCAATACTCGTTGAAGGTGGGGACGAGGCAGTGACAAAGTTCAATCAGGAACAGAAGAAGAAGAAGAATGTGGTGGAGATTAAGAATGGAGGTGGTAGTGGTGGAAACAACAACAACCCCAACTTGAAGAGGAAGTGGAATGGAAACATGGGTGTTGGAAATTAGCAGGGTAACCAGCAAAACAAGAACTTTTAAGCATGTGCTACATGCGGGAAGTTTCACAAGGGTGCGTGCTTGATGGGGAAACGAGTATGCTTCAATTGTGGCCAAGAGGGTCACATCGTCCCAAATTGCACTCAACCTAAGAAGAACGTGTGCTTCACGTGCGGATCCAAGGATCAATTTGCTCGTGAATGGCCTAAGAAGAAGGATGGAGTGACAACCAGAAGCAATGGAGGTAATAGTGGAGGTACATGGGCCATTGATGGACCCACAGCATCAAACAAACCCACAGCTAGAACCTTCAACATGACTGTGCAAGATGATGTGAAATCAAAAGATGTGGTGTTAGGTATTATCCCAATCAATGATATAAATGCTTATGTATTATTTGATTTGAGTGCTACTTGCTCGTTTATCTCTGATGAATTTGCTAAGAGGTTAGAATTGCCTAGAGAAGAACTGAATTTCCCTTTGAACATAGAAATTGCGAATAAGGAAATAATTTCTATTAGATTCGTATACAAGAACTGTAGGGTGAATTTTAAGGAGAATATCTTGATGGTAGATTTAATTCCAATTAGACTTGGAGAATTTGATGTTATTTTGGGAATGGATTGGCTGTTCAAATATGGAGCAGTAATTGATTGCCAAAAGAAGTGTGTAAACCTTATTCCCCCGTCAAAGGTAGTATGTAATGGTAGCAAGTCGCCTAGATAAATGAAATGTCTGACGATTATGCAAGCCAAAAAATTGTTGAGCCAAGGCTGTGTGGGCTATTTAGCTTACATAGTCGATACTCAGAAAAAGAATGTGAAACTGGAAGAGATACCAGTGGTGAGGGAATTTGAGGATGTGTTTCCGGAGGATTTGTCAGGACTTATGCTTGACAGAGAAATTGAGTTCGTGATCGACTTAGTACCGGGAACAACACCGATATCAAAGGCCCCGTACAGAATGGCTCCAGTAGAAATGAAGGAACTGATGGTACAGTTATAAGAACTGCTAGATAAGAAGTATATTCAACCGAGCGTATCACCGTGGGGAGCACCGGTGTTATTCGTGAAGAAGAAGGATGGATCAATGCGTCTTTACATTGATTATAGAGAATTAAACAAAGTCACTATTAAAAATAAATATCCATTGCCAAGAATAGATGACTTGTTTAATCAGTTGAAGGGTTCTAAATACTTCTCGAAAATTGATTTGAGAAGTAGGTATCACCAATTAAAAGTGAGGAAGGAGGATATACCTAGAACGGCATTCAGAACTTGGTATGGACATTACGAGTTTCTGGTGATGTCTTTTGGTTTAACCAATGCACCTACTGCATTCATGGATTTGATGAATAGGGTGTTTAAACCATTCTTAGACAAGTTTGTAGTGGTATTCATCAACGACATTCTGGTGTATTCCAAAACTTAAGAAGAACACGTGGAACACTTACGTTTGACATTAGAAACACTAAGAAAGAAAAAGTTGTACGCGAAATTCTCTAAGTGCGAATTTTGGCTAGATCATGTGCAATTTCTTGGGCACGTGATTGTCAAAGATGGGATTTCAGTGGATCCATCAAAAGTGGAAGCTGTAATCAATTGGGAACAACCAAGAACATCGTTGGAAGTGAGGAGTTTCTTGGGACTGGCCGGTTATTATAGACGATTTATTCCAGATTTTTCTAAGATAGCCACTCCATTAACAAATTTGACAAGGAAAACTGTGAAATTTGTTTGGACAGAGAAATGTGAAGAAAGTTTCCAGGATTTGAAGAAGAAATTAAGTATGGCACCTATGTTGTCATTACCAGATAGTACATGTAACTTTGTGGTGTATAGTGATGCCTCACATAAGGGATTGGGTTGTGTTCTTATGCAGAACGGAAAAGTAATTGTTTATGCATCAAGTCAACTGAAGGATTATGAGAAAGATTATCCGACTCATGGTTTGTAATTGGCTGCAGTAGTATTTGCTCTCAAGATATGGAGTGTAAGACCCCAACTTTTATAAATAAAGATAAATTTTCTATAAATATCATTTTTGAATATTATGGAATGAATTTGATATAATGTTATAGTTGTGGGTAATATTTATATATTTTACAAAGTACGCAAGTTGTTATATAATATTCGATTGGTCGGGGAATATTCGTTTTAACAGGGAATATTCGTACAACGACACAATCATTGGTGGACCCCACAACGAAATTATTGTCGGATTGAGAAAACAACAAAAATACTATATGAAAATAACGGCGGAAGTTTACCATTAACTGTTGAAACACCCGGTGTTAAAAAAGTACGATATCTGGCGTAGTTGCACAGAAATACTTACGGTATTGATTATTGATGCTTATGTGATAAGTCACTCGGTTTGTTTTATTGGTATTATTAATGTAATAAAACAGAAAAGCTTATTATATAAAACAAAATACTTTTATAAAGTTATTCGTTTTATTAGGCTAATAGTAAAACCTTTTTATATAAAAGCAGAAAACTTTTATAAAGTTATCTGTTTAATTAGATAATAATTAGAATATATTATATTTTATTACGCATAGTGTTTGCATAGTGCCTGCATAGTGTTTGTATAGTAAAATCTTTTATAAAGTTATTCGGTTATTAGATTATAAATAGAATATATTATATTTTATTTAAAAAATTTTGGTTTAAATATGGACCGTCAGATTAAAGTAAATCAATCTGGACCGTTCATGAGTTAATTACTATGCAGTCCATTTTTCTATAAATAGAAGCTCATTCCTTCATTATTTCTTACGAATTCACTGAAACTCTAGAGAGAAATTATAGAGAAGCTATAGAAAAGTATTCTGCTCCTTCCCTACTCTTATATTCAGTTTCTTTTACGGTAAGGGATATTATTTGTTGTACTCGTTAGGGGTATTTCTTCTTTCTTATTGGTGAAATTCTTTTGTTATTCCATTCTTTATTATTACATTGGAATAACTTTGTATATCTGTGAGATACCCTATACTTGGTGAAATTCTTACATTATTCCATTCTTTATTATTACGTTGGAACATCCGCATGCATGTTTTACGTCGGACTGGTTCCATTCATTATTATTACGTTGGAATATCCTATCTCATCATGCGTTTCTGGTGGGACCGGGTTCGATCTTTATTATTACATTGGAATATCACATGCATGCGTTTTACAGGACTGGTTCCATTCTTTATTATTACATTGGAATATCCTCATGCATGCATTTTACGTGGGACTGGTTCGATTATTTATTATTACATTGGAATAACTTTGCATGTGCGGTCTATCGCATGCCTGGTGATTTCTTTTGTTATTCCATTCTTTATTATACTCAATTGGTTCAAACTTTGACTTCTATACTCTATGAAATTAGTGGAATATCCTTGATATTTGCGCTTCATCCAGTATCTTTTCATGGAAATACTCTTCTGAGCATTCTTGAATTTACTCTACAAAGAAGTATCATGTTGACAATTTGGATGTTATTAGTTCCTAAATAAATTAATTCTTGAACATGTTTTATTGAATTCTTATATCATTGTCATCATTCTCATGTTTATATTTTTTGAAAGTCATATGTGGCCTGTAGTGCATAGATGGACTTGGTATGATTATGACCAGGGATTATTCGGTGTAATCATGACCGTAATGTTACAAATGATGCGGTAAAAGTCCTTATTGGCCCGTAGTGCATTGATGGACAGTTATTGGCATGATCATGACCATTAATGAATACACAAATATTCTTGGCCCGTAGTGCATGGATAATTGTGGTCGTGATACTAAAGAATATCCTTGGCCGTAGTGCAGGGGTGATTCGATGATGTGGATTATTTATTAAGTTGAGTGTCAGCGATAAAAGTCATGAAAAATCTTTTAAATCATAGAAGATAGTAGATTTTATTCTCTACTTGACTCTACTAATGGATTGCTTGTTCATTGCAGATTAAACTTGATGTTTGTTATATTTTATCAGTTTAACACTTTGTTGAAGGCTAATGATAATTTATACGCATTATCTTCTTTGGGCTAGTTGAGCTCACCCTTTCTTTTCTTTGTTCTCTTGAGGAAATGAGAATATAATTTGGGACGAGTCGGGGAGCGGAGTGATGGACCAAATGATAGTATTAGTAGTCCTCACTATTCTGTTAAATAGTGTGATAATAAATGTAATGAGGACTTATTCTGAGAGTGAATATTGTCTAGAAGACAGTATTTGTTTCAAAACTCACATCTCTCTTGTTGTATATTAAAGATTGTATTTGTATTATGTACCATGTATTTGGCGACTCAGAATAGGTGATGTATATCTATTTTGGGGGCGTCTCAGTTGGTATCAAAGCTTAGGGATATGATCCCTGGCTAAGATGTGAGACTAGAACTAGGAGGGGAGAGACGGGGAATTCCTTCGCTAGTATGACCTACCTAAGTTTTTTTTGGTATTTAATTGGTCGGTAAGAATATAGGGATAATATGTTACATGTCAATTAACATTTTGTTTTGTGGCAGTATCTGAAAATGACATCCGAGAATGTTGAGAATAGCAATGGAGCACAGGCGACCGTTGATTCACCACATATCAATAATTAGGATAATGTGCATCAGGAAGGCGACAATCCTCATGCAAACAACAACAGTGACCAAATGATGAATGATGGAATGTTCAGAGGCTTTATGCAATTCATGCAACATCAAGGGAGAGCGGATCCTGTCCAAAATGTAGGTGGAAACACTGTAAACTCTCGGACGGTCACCGTTAAACAGTTCAAGGAGCTGGGACCATCGGAGTTTATTGGAGAGCCAAAACCACTTAAGGCGGAAGCATGGATAAAGCAGATCACCAAGATATTTGATGTCTTGTGATGCTCCGAGGAGCAAAAGGTTCCCTTTGCCGCCTTTATGTTGCGAGGAGAGGCGATTCTTTGGTGGGAATCGGTAAAAGCGTACTCAACCGCCCAGATCGAAGATGTCTTGGGAGAAGTTACAAGAACTATTCAACGACAAGTACTTTCCCAAAAGTATTCGTCACATAAAAGAGGTATAGTTCATCAAGTTTGGAGCGAATAATATGGCCGTGTCGCAAGACGAAGCTAAGTTTGCCGAAGTTGTCTCGGTTTTCGTCCCCACTGGTGGATAATGAAGAGAGAATGACGCGGATGTTTTTAAGAGGTTTAAAGTCGGGAGATACGTCAACATCTTATTTCTCATAAAGCGTGTTTGTATTGAGATGTTGTAAATAGGGCTCGATTAATAAAAGCGATAACGAAGTCAACGTAACCAAAAGAGAGCAAGCGGCAAAATGATAATACCGGTGAGAGAGATCCATCGAAGCGGTGACAACAAGCGTGGAGGAATCAACAGGCGAAGTGGTAATCACTTCGGTGGTAATCAGGGCCAAAACAAGAAGAATGGACATTTCAAGAAGAGGAGATTCAACAATGATGGAAAGACGTCAGCACCAGCACCCGTTGTTAAGGAATGAGAACGACCACCTATCATATGCTTCAAATGCGGAGGGGAGGGACACATCAGTCCAAACTGCGCGATGCCATCCAAAGCATGTTATAATTGTGGAAGAGAAGGTCACTTAGCCCGATTTTGTCATTCAACGAGGACAAGTTCAGCCAGGATGGAGGCACCAAAGGCCGTCCCAGAAAAGTGAAAGCCGGTAGTGCAAGGGAGAGCGTTTGTTGTGACCTCCCAAAAAGCAAGGAACCCGAATGAGGTCATCACGGGTAAGCTTATCATAAACTCTAGCGAAGTCTATACTTTATTTGATACCGGCTCTACCCATTCTTTTATTTCTCCTATTTGCGCTCAACAATTAAATTTGACTTTGGAGAAATTAGACTTTGACTTATCTGTGGAAACTCCGTTGGGAGAAACCTTCATTACATCCACTATTTATAAGTCTTGTTTGGTTCAAATCGGTACCCTCACATTACCTGTCGATCTTATTTCATTGAAAATACTTGCATTTGACGTGATTCTAGGGATTGATTGGTTAACTACTCATCATGCTAAAATTGATTGTTTTCGTAAGGTAAGCTTTTATATTCCTAATCAACCTATTATGCGAATTCAAGCGACCAAATCATTAAAATCAATCACGGTTATCTCAAGCCATAAATCTATTCGTTTATTAAAAAACGGATGTCAAGCTTTCTTATCTCATGTCACGGATCTAAACAAAAATACTTCAGTTTTGAATGATATTTCTATTGTTAACAAATTTCTTGACGTATTCCCTGAAGAACTTCCTGGCCTACCCCTAGAGCGTGAAATTGAATTTTGTATCGACCTTGAACCCGGTACAAAACCCATTTCCAAAGCCCCATATCGAATGGCTCCTATTAAACTTCAGGAGTTAAAGACCCAACTGCAGGAATTGTTAGACATTGGCTTTATTCGTCCTAGTACTTCTTCTTAGGGTGCTCCTGTTCTATTCGTGAAAAAGAAAGATGGGAGTATGCGACTTTGTATTGATTATCGGGAGTTGAATCATGTCACCATCAAAAATAGGTACCCATTGCCACGTATTGATGACCTGTTTGACCAGTTACAAGGAGCCAAATTCTTTTCAAAGATTGATCTTCGTTTCGGATATCACCAATTGAAGATTAGAACCGATGACATTCCAAAGACGGCTTTCAGAACTTGGTATGGGCATTATGAATTCCTAGTCATGTCCTTTGGATTGACTAATGCTCCTGCTGCCTTCATGGATATGATGAACCGAGTATTCAAGGAATGTTTGGATCACTTTGTGGTCGTCTTTATTGATGACATCCTTATTTATTCCAAAAGCCGTGAAGATCATGAGCAACACTTGAGGCTGACACTCCAAAAGCTTCGTGAATACAAGCTTTATGCCAAGTTGAAGAAATGTGAGTTATGGCTTGAGGAAGTAGCATTCCTTGGGCACGTAGTATCAAGTCATGGAATATCAGTTGACCCAGCAAAGATTGAAGCAATTCAAAGCTGGGAGAAACCTAAATTAGTGACCGAAGTACGTAGCTTTCTCGGCTTAGCTGGTTATTATCGGAGATTCGTGGAAGGATTTTTTCGAATATCTATTCCATTAACTCAGCTGACTCGAAAAGATACAAAGTTTGGTTGGAGCGAAGAATGTGAGAAGAGTTTTCAAGAACTCAAGAGGAGACTCATTTCAAAGACTGTTACGACAATACCATCCGCTCTCGGAGGATTTGTCGATCTCTGATGATGCTTCGGGTAAAAGGGTTGGGATGTGTTCTCATGCAACATGGGAAAGTCATAGCCTATGCCTCAAGACAACTCAAAGAATATGAGAGGAATTATCCTACTCATGACCTAGAGTTAGCAGCTGTTGTCTTCGCACTTAAAATTTGGAGGCATTACTTGTATGGGGAGAAGGTGGAGATCTTTACGGATCATAAAATCCTCAAATATTTATTCACTCAAAAGGAACTCAACATGCGACAACGACATTGGCTTGAACTGTTGAAAGATTATGATCATACCATCCAATACCATCCTGGAAAAGTGAACGTGGTAGCTGACGCATTGAGTAGAAGATCATATGCAAGTACGAGTGCGATATTGTCAACACAAAGACCCATTTTGTGTGACTTGCAAAGGATGGAGATAGAGTTAAAGACTCCAGGGACCCATGTGATGATGGCGAATATACGAGTAGAACCGACTTTAATTGATAAAGTTAAAGCTACTCAAGCTACAGACCTGGAGCTGATGCATGTGAGGAAGAAAGTGCAAGAAGGTGCTATGCCGGAAGCAAGAATCGATGAAGAAGGAATACTTAGAGTCAACTCCAGACTTTGTGTTCCTAACGACCCTGATTTAAAGTATAAAATCATGATGGAGGCGCATAACACACCGTTAGCAATCCATCCTAGGAGTACCAAAATGTATCATGATATTTGTCATACATTTTGGTGGAGCAATATGAAGAGAGAGATAGCGCTGTTTATCTCAAGGTGTCTAACTTGTTAACGAGTTAAAGCGGAGCATCAAGTACCAAAAGGTCCATTGCAACCACTTGAAATTCCAGAATGGAAGTGGGAGCACATTACCATGGATTTCGTTAACGGTCTTCCTAAGGTTTCTCAAGGTATAGATGCGATTTGGGTCATTGTTGATAGATTGACCAAGTCTGCTCATTTCTTACCGATACGAGAAACTTATACACTTGAACGTCTTGTTCGTATGTACATAAACGAGATTGTAAGACTGCATGGTATGCCAGTATCCATAGTTTCTGATCGAGACCCAAGATTCACTTCACGATTTTGGGTTAGTTTGCAGAAAGCTATGGGCACGGATTTATGATTTAGCTCGTCATATCATCCTCAGACGGACGGACAGTCGAAGAGGACTATTCAAACTCTTGAAGATCTATTAAGACTCTGTGTCCTTGATTTCAAGGGAAGTTGGGACAAGTTCTTACCATTGGTGGAGTTTTCCTACAACAACAGTTATCAAGCAAGTATTGACATGGCTCCATTCGAAGCATTGTATGGAAGAAAGTGTCGTTCTCGGTATCTTTGGGATGAGGTGGGTGAAGCAACGTTGTTGAGACCGGAGTTGGTACGTATGAATACGGAAAAGATTCAAACGATCTGGCAACGTATAAAAACCTCACAAGATCGACAAAAGAGTTATGTTGATCTTCATCGAAAGGATGTGGAATTCGATATAGGAGATCATGTGTTGTTACGTGTTGCTCCATGGAAAGGAGTTACAAGATTTGGAAAGAGAGGAAAGCTCAATCATCGATTCATCGGCACATTTTTAATCCTCGATCGAGTAGGAACTGTGGCCTATAGACTCGTTTTACCGCTAAGTATGTCTCATGTTCATAACGTTTTTCACATATCCATGTGTTGGTTGATTTCGCAATCAAAGAATACGTGCAAGTATACACGGTCAACAAGTAATAAAGTGATAAAATAGAGTGTCGATCCCACAGAGAATTCTAATTAATAAATTCCAACTACTAGCACTATATCAACCCAATTTTATTTAAACAATGATAAATTATGATTTTCTGAAATATTAAAACTAAATTAAACAATTAAAGATATTACTCTAAAATAGACAAATAAATAAAATAAGATTTGAATGAATGATTTCCGATAAATAAGGATTAAGACTTCAATATCCCCAATTATGAACTATAACTCAATTACCCAACTATCCCAATTATTATGTCTGCTGAATTGTTAACAGGAATTCTCAAATGTCAAAAGTCCTTTTCCAAGTAATCAACTGACTTCTATTTAATCCAGATTAATCTTGTTATATTCCTATGCAAAACAAGTGAATTAAACTCTTTCAATTCCAATTCCTTATGTGTTACATGCGGTGAACAGATATTTCCATTCAATTCACAAACCTAATTATTCACTGTGCAAATAACTAAGTCACACGTTATCAAACCCAGTTCTAACCCTAGAATTCCTCTTACAATTCCTTCTAGAGTAACAAGGTAATTATTGGCCAAATAATTAATCAATAGATACAAGGCATGATAAACAATTCACTTCAACATAAATAATTGGAATAAACTGAATAACTAATTTATAGCCATAAAAGGTTCAATTGAAATCTTAATTAAAGAATTAGTTCATAACGGAAATAAAAACCAATAATCGTTTGCAAATCATCCTTAAAGAATTACAAATTGAAAATAAGGAGAAGAAGAAGAAAACTCTGTAGCCAATCCTTAGTCTTCAAGTAATCCTTTGTGTAGCCTCCAATAAATGAATGAATGATGAATGATAAGATGATAACCTAATTTCAGCACTTAATCCCCTTTTATACTTTCCCACAATCCTAATCCAAATCAGCTTTGCATCCCATAAGCAAGTCAAACAGAAACGCGTATCCGACAATGCGATCGAGAAGAGGGTCGAGTATACAATATTTGGGATTAAGATCTTATTTATAAGCGTAGGCGACTCTCCTACCAAAAATTACCATTTTGCCCTTTTTAGCTTTAACTCCCCTGTTTGCTCCTGCAGCTCCCAAATCTGCAAAATAACACATAAACACAATAAAAATATTCCTAAACGACTCGAAGATACAACAATTTAAACCCAAGTATATCCGATTTATGGGTATATTACCCAATCATCAAATACCCCCAAACTTAAATCTTTGCATGTCCTCAAGCAACAAACACAAAATAATACTAACAATATGAAAACGACAACTCATGCAAATGCAACTAACTAAATGAACGTAATTCCAGCAATCCAATAGCTCACGTATATCCATAGGCCTCAGAAAAATCACAAAAATATGCTGATACATCATGTGAACACAGATCAATGATATCCCAACAATCAACGAATCTGAAACTGTTATTACTGATATTGTGAGTGTGTGTTCAACAACCATGCTAACCCATGAAAGGAAAAAATATGAAAGATAATAAATTTCTTAGTAAGCATCATACAGTGTAAACTCGAGAACTCATCAAATATACTTGTTTCAACTAAACTCAAACAATCACCCGAATTCAAGAGTCAAAATGGAATACTTATGCTTTTCTTTTCTCTTTTTTTTTATAACGGGGGCTTTTGCACTTTTCCCGCTGTATTTGTATTTATTATTTTTTTTATATATATATACATAAATGACTGTGCAATGTCTCATCCCATTAGGCTAACAGTGTTACCCCTTAGCGAGCTTTCGACCCACGACTCTAGACCATGAAAGACCTTAGGGCGCTAGGTGTAAAGACAATCCCCTCGGGCGTACTTGCTCAAGTAACAAAGGCTCCGAAACAAGACTAGTCACCATGTATACTTTTTTTTTTAGCTTATATATTCCAAATATTTTTTCCCCAAACTCGAGTTTATGTATAAATTCAGTCTTCTCTAGCTATTCAAATTGTCCTTTCATTTCACTAGCAATCATCCTTTAGAACTCTATTATCTAACCATTTAAACTATCATAGCCAACATGGTCGTTTTTCAAAGTGTTTTCCTATAATATCAGTGTCAAACAGATAAAGATTCAATTCATGTCAAGAAAATCATATCACTGACTCAACAATCCTTACTAGACTTGTTCATGCAATTCTAAATTCATCATTTGCCCCCCAAATAAACGCACTATCAAACGCTGGAATCATCATGCAATCCTAAATGCAAAGTTTAACTAACAATCACAATCCACATCCACAAACTAATAACAAACTACAACTTAGAAATAAAAACTAACTACCCCCAAACTAATCCAGAGCAATGTCCTCATGCAAAGAATATAACAAAATAAAATAGAGGACTTCCCTGACGAGCTTATTCCTCGGGTGGAGCATCCTCATCCTCGCTCATCTCTTGATCAGAAGGGGGAAATACAGGGAGAACAGGAGCAGTTGGAAAATGGCTAAGTTGAACACCCGGATGTGATTGGACGGTCAGTGCATTCTGTGCAGCAAATTGATCAACTAAAAATTTGAAAATCACGTCTTGACGTTCAGACAAGCGTACATTCTGGGACTCCATGTTGTAGAACCAGCCATCTATTTCCATTGGGCGACTTGAGAACCACACCACGATGAAATTTTGTTGTAGATGGGCCATTAGTAGGTGGAGCCTGAGGTGGTGGGGCTTGTGTAGGTGCAACTTGGGGAATTATGAAACCCAATCCCCTAGGATGATTTGCCCCACTTGTCCACACTTTATAACGGTTGATCAACTTGTGGTCCAACACAGGCATAGGCGTTTGAATCATCTCATCTGATTTCCATTTCACCCCAAACTTAGCACATAAAACGCAGATCAGTGACGGATGTGGTAACCCTCCTGTGGTCCCTCCGCGAGATGCTCGGAGGATAGATTGCTGAATAAGATGGCCGACGTCAATCTTTAGACCTTGTATTATTGATTATAATACCACAGCCCTTTCTCTTGTTACGTGGCTCACATGTGTGTAGGGCATCAATTTGGCACAAATAAAGGCATACCATGCCTTTCCATATAGACTGAGGTGTGACAACGGGAAAGTCATGCTGCCACACTCATGCACGGTCTATGTGGTGCCCAGTTGACACAGCTCCCGAATAATCTTTTCGTAGTCCCATCCATCACTTACGAGTCTAGCATATTCATCATTAAGGCCCTCTAATGGTAGTTGATAACACCCATTTATATCCTCCTCGCCGATTTCCACTATTTTTCCTCTAACAAATACCCCATAATGATCATGCTCGGGCACGTTGGCGTAGAACTCTTTTACAAGCGCAATCTTCTTTGGGATCGGCCGCTTTCGGTGAGTGTGAACCAGTTTCGCTCTGCTATCATCACCGCTATGTCCCCGTCTTTGGATTGGTCGGGTCTCAACCCACGTTTGGGAACTAATGAGTGAGTAGCCATGCGGTTGTAGCGTTCTTGAGCCGCGACACTAACAAAACGCCTGCTGTCAAATTTTGGAGGTGGAATTGAAGCGGTCCCTGACCCTTCGCCTCGTTGACGTTTTGATGCCATGTAGAGAATTCTGCAAGTAAAAACATACTCATGTATTAGCTTTGAAAAGAATTCACGGTTGTGTAAACTTATGCATAACTTTACCCCCAAACTGTATAATATGTGTGTATTTTGGGTACACGGTTGGGGATGAGGCATGAAAATGGCAATTATATCGATTAGATGCATGTGCTATTAAAATTCTGCATTTTGAAAGCAACACGCACAATTTGCCCAAAAGTTGTGTCATGCAAAGCAATATGCTCCAGTGTATGCAACAATACAGTGTAATCTTCCCATACTCGCAATGAATATGTGCACAATAGATTGATAATATTGCGGTGTCAAGATGGCCCATAAATAATGTGCATGTAGGAGTAATATGTTTGAATTTGCACATGATTATTGACTTAGACAATTTATCAAACACCTAGGAGGCAACTGATAACTTGCTTACAACCATCACTAATTCCCTATCCATTCATGCCATGCCTGTAGCATTCACTAACCTCGTGTGTATGATTACGCCAAACAACAGTGAATTATCTATGTGCTCTATTGGATTTTCCAGATGAAAAGAATAATTAACGAAGAAAATCTTGATTCACAATAGTTTGAATACAATTCAAGTCATACCTTTGATACCTTTGAAGAATTGGGAGGAGTAGAATTTCGGCACACAAGGATCACACAACCAATATTGAACGAAGTAATTGACGTGTGGTAGATGTGTTAAAGAAGTACTATCAAAATTTCAATTACCTTGTGATATTGAGAGTGAGAGAGACGTATAGGAGAATGGGGGAAGACGTGCTAATTAAAAGGCACAAGAATGGTAACCGTTCAGGAGTTTGAATGCATGTAGGAGTCGGGTGTAAGCATTTGTTGGCCAGGCGCTTTGCTGAGTTGTCAGTCTTTGACTCGGTATTTGGGAGCCTGAGTCCCCTAAGTATATTAGTGGTGGCAAGGCATTGTGCATCTTGTAGTTTACGCCCCTTAGCGCCGAGGCGCTAGGATCTCTGATATTGGGATGGCCGGGCGCTATGCTTCTCGTTGAGCTTACATCATCCGGTGGCTTGGGGCTTTAGATAACCATAGAATTAGAGCGCCGGGGCACTAGCATTTCATAACCTGTGCTGCTGGTCCCTTTGCTCGCCCTGTATGTAAATCTCGTGGTCGTGAAACACGTGGGGAAGGCATGAAAATTAGTATACTAAAGTACTAATAAAAATAATAATAATAATAATTACACAAAATAAAAAATATATATTGAATGAAATAATAATAAAATAAACACAATTTTTGGGGTTGCCTCCCTAAAGCGCTTGGTTTATCGTCGTCAGCCCGACTGTGCTATGGTGCTTATTTGGTCGCTGGATCGGCGAGGTACATGGACAAGTAACTAACAGCGTTCAATGGGTCCACTCCAATAATGTTTCAAACGTTGGCCGTTAACCTTGAATGTACGTTTTGAATTCGGTTCCTCAACTTCAATGTTTCCGTGTGGAGCGACAAATACAATCACAAATGGTCCGGACCATCGGGATTTCAATTTCCCAGGAAATAAACGTAGTCGAGAGTTGAAAAGCAAAACCTGTTGGCCTGGTTTGAATTTCCGATCGAGAATTTTCTTATCATGCCAAGCTTTGACTTTCTCTTTGTAAAGCTTTGCGTTCTCGTAGGCATTGAACCGAAATTCATCCATCTCGTTTAACTGCAGTAACCTTTTCTCACCCGCCGCTTCTAGATCAAAGTTCAGTTTCACAATGGCCCAGTGTGCACTGTGTTCTAGCTCGACCAGAAGGTGACACGCCTTTCCAAATACCATTCTATAAGGAGACATGCCGATCGGATTTTTGTACGCTATTCGATATGCCCATAGAGCATCGTCAAAACGCAATGACCAGTCTTTTCGTGACGGATTGACCACTTTTTCCAAAATTCACTTGATCTCCCTTTTCGAGACCTCCGCTAGACCATTGGTTTGGGGATGATATGCGGCAGCAATTTTATGACGAACCCCATACTTTACAAGCAATTTAGTGAACTGCTTATTACAGAAGTGAGTCCCCTCATCACTTATTATCGCTCTTGGCGTCCCAAATCGGGTGAAGATGTTTTTCTATAAAAATTAGAGGACAACGTTGGCATCATTCGTGGGTAACGCTGCGGCTTCTACCCATTTAGAAACATAATCGACCGCCAACAAAATGTATTGATTATTAAAGGAAGATGGAAACGGTCCCATAAAATCGATTCCCCACACGTCGAATAGTTCAACCTCCAGAATTGTGTTGAGTGGCATTTCATTGCGCTTGGAGATATTACCTACGCGTTGGCATCGATCGCATTTCAGCACAAAGAGATAAGCATCTTTGAATAAAGAAGGCCAGAAAAATCCCGATTGTAGTACTTTTGCTGCTGTTCGATCACCGGAATAATGACCTCCGTAATCTGAGGAGTGGCAATGGCCTAATATACTATCCATTTCTTCATGAAGCACACAACGTCTTATCATTTGATCTATACAGGCCTTCAATAGAAATGGTTCATCCCAATAGTATTGCTTCACATCGTGGAGAAACTTCTTTCGTTGTTGTGAGGTCAAATCTGGAGGTAACACTTTGGCAACCACATAGTTCATATAGTTAGCATACCGAGGCAATATTGTGGTTACCCGGAACAGTTGTTCATCCTGAAATTTTTCATTAATCAATAAGTTGTCTTCTTTCTGTACCTATGCGTTTTCTAACCGAGACAGATGATCCGCCACTTGATTTTCTATACCTTTTCTGTCCCGGATCTGCAGATCAAATTCTTGTAACAACAGTACCCACCGTATTAACTGCGGTTTTGCATCTTTCTTCTCAATCAAATATTTAATGGCAGAATGATCAGTGTAGACAATTACCTTGGTGCCAATAAGTTAAGCTCTGAATTTGTCGAAAGCAAACACCAATGCATGTATTCTTTTTCGATGGTTGTGTATTTCTACTGAGCGTCCGTCAACGTCTTGCTAGAATAATAGATAGTGTGAAAAATCTTGTCGTGACGTTGACCCAACACTGCTACGACCGCGTAATCACTGGCGTCGCGCATCAATTCGAATGGTAAAGACCAATCGGGCACCACAATAATTGGAGCAGATACCAGTTTCTTCTTTAGTACCTCAAATGCCTCGATACATGCCTGATCCATTTTGAACGTGACATCTTTCTCCAAGAGGGAACATAAAGGTTTCGAGATTTTAGAGAAGTCCTTAATAAAGCGTCTGTAGAAACCCGCATGTCCCAAGAAGCTTCGTATTCCCTTCATAGATGATGGAGGAGGTAATTTCTCAATCGTTTCTATCTTTGCTCTATCTACCTCTAATCCGGATGCTGAAACCTTATGTCCCAGAATAATCCCTTCTAGCACCATAAAGTGACATTTTTCCCAGTTAAGCACCAAGTTAGTTTCCACACATCTTTTTAACACCAAAATCAGATTCTTCAAACACAAGTCGAAACTATCACCGAACACGGAGAAGTCATCCATAAATACCTCTAAATTCTGTTCAACCATATCGGAGAAGATTGCCATCATACATCGTTGAAAGGTTGCCGGCGCATTACATAAACCAAAAGACATAAGCCGGAATGCAAATGTACCGTATGGACATGTGAACGTGGTCTTTTCTTGATCTTCCGGAGCTATGGCAATTTGATTGTACCCGGAATATCCATCCAGCAGATAGTAGAATTGATGTCCCGCTAACCTGTCCAATATCTGATCAATGAACGGCAAGGGAAAGTGATCCTTGCGTGTGGCTTTATTCAACTTGCGGTAATCCATACATACTCTCCAGCCTGTAACAGTTCTAGTTGGGATGAGCTCATTAGCTTCATTATTCACCCTTTATCATACCCCCTTTCTTGATGCGCCTTTGTATGCAGGACTTACCCTGCAACTATGCGAGATTGGGTAAATAATCTAAGCATCCAACCATTTTATAATTTCCTTTTCACCACATCTTTCATAATGGGATTTAACCTTCTTTGCATCTCAATGGTTAGTTTTGACCCCTCTTCCATTAAAATATTATGCATACAGGGCTAATACCTCGAATATCCGCTATAGTCCACCCAATCGCTGTTTTGAACTCGCACAGAACCCGTAGCAATTTTTCCTTTTGGGTGTCAGTTAACTCTGTCGAAACAATAACTGGTAGAGTCGAATCTTTCCCCAGATAAGCATACTCAAGATGAGAGGGAAGTGGCTTTAATTCCAACACCGGTGGCTCTTCTATCGAGGGTTTGCACTTTTTACCTTCCTTTTAAGACTATCAAGCGTGTCGAATGGTTGATTATTTTTCCGGTAGAATGATGATGTGTCAAGCCATTTGATCTGCTCAATGTCCTCATCAATACTATAGTCGTCTATTCCGAACAACATGGATTCTATCGGGTCCTCTGAGTAATTACCGCAAAACTTATGATTAACTAACTCATCCATTAAATCCACCCGCAAACACTCACCTTTTTCCTTCGGATAAGACATTGATTTAAACACATTAAAAGTGACCTGCTGATCTTTAACTCGCATCGTCAATTCTCCTTTATGTACGTCGATCAAAGTTCTCCTCGTTGCTAAGAATGGTCGCCCGAGAATGATGGGAATTTCCTTATCTGCTTCACAATCCAAGATTACGAAATCTGCTGGGAAGATGAATTTATCCACCCTTACTAATACGTCTTCAACGATACCTCGTGGATATGTAACTGATCGGTCCACCAATAATAAACTAATATTTGTTGGTTTTGGTGCCTTGAGCCCAAACTGACTGTAGACTGATAATGGCATCAAATTAATACTGGCCCCTAAATCACACAGTGCTCTTCCCGAAAACTGATTACCAATGTCGCACGGAATAGTAAAACTGCCTGGATCTTTAACCGGAGGCAACTTGTTCGGATAATTGTCTTTGCATTCTTCTTTATTAGCCTTCATTGTTTCAAAATCACCCATTTCCTTTTCTTTGACAACACATCCTTCATGAACTTAGCGTAGCTCGGCATTTGTTCTAAAGCTTCGGCAAATGGGATATTGATATACAATTTTTTGAAAATATCCAAAAATCTTTAAAATTGCTTATCTAACTTGGATTTCTGAAATCTCTGCGGATATGGTATGGGTGGCATTGTGATAGTTGGTTCCGGTGCATCCTGCTCTACGATTTCATCTTTATCTTTCCCGGTTTCCACAACTTCTTCTATTTCAGCTGTCCCCCTTTTCCTTATCCTTAACTGTTTCTTGAAAATCCTTCCCACTGCGTAAAGTTACTGCCTTGCAATGCTCGTTTCTGCCCGAATTTATTTCTGTATCACTCAGGAGTGTTCCTAGTGGACGGTTATTCAATGCATGTGCAATTTGCCCCACTTGATTTTCCAGATTCTTTAACGATGCCCCATGGCTTTGCAAAGTCAGCTCTACTTGATTCATTTTCTTGTCTTGTTCCTCGTTCCTTTTGTCAGATGCTCTAATGAATTTTTCTAAGGCTTCTTCCCAACTTACTTTCCTCTCTGGTTGTTGTTGAGTCTAATTTTAAAATCCGGAGGTGTTTTGTTGTCTAGGTGCTTGAGCTGCTGCTTGAGTGTTACTCCATGAAAACCCCAGGTGATTTTTCCAACCTGGATTATAAGCATTTTGAGTCGGATACGGTTGAGTTGAGCTATTATAGTTTCCTACGAACTGTGCTGATTCAAAATTTATGGCACATTGATCCGTAGCATGACCCCCAGCACACAACTCACAAACCATCTCTACCTGCTGTGTGGCTTGTGGACGCCATATTTCCATATGCTTAGCTATTACAGTCACTTATGCTGTTAATGCTGTCATCGCGTCCACTTCATACTTTCCCGATGCTTTCGGATGATTAGACCTCGTCATGGGCCACTGATAGTTGTTGGTGGCCATTGTCTCTAACAATTGATATGCCTCATCAAAACTCTTGGACATGATCACTCCTCCTGATGCTGCATCAATACTAGACCTCGTGGACGCGTGCAAACCATCACAAAATATCCCTAATTGCATCCACTGCGGAATTCCATGATGAGGGCACTTACAAAGCATATCCTTGAACCTTTCCCACGCCTCATATAACGACTCTGAATCAAATTGTGCGAAAGTGTGAATATCGTTCCGTAGTTTTGCCGACTTCGCTGGTGGGAAGAACTTAGCTAAAAAATTTTGAGCTAAGTCATCCCAAGTGGTGATTGAGCCAGGAGGCAAAGAGTGTAACCTACTTTGTGCTTTATCTTTCAAAGTAAACGGGAACATCCTCAACCTTGTAGCATCTTCCGATACATTGTTAAATTTGAAGGTATCGCAAACTTCAAAGAAAATCAAGATATGCTTATTAGGATCATCTGTCGAATTACCCCCAAACTGACATGTATTCTATAGCATCTGAATTGTTCCCGATTTTATCTCGAAACTGATCGCATTGATTGTCAGCCTCTTAATACTCGACTGCAAATCTGTGACATTCGGCATGGCGTAATCCCTAAGTGATTTTTGTTCGTTCTCTGCCATGTTCACGGGTATTTCCTAGTCTGCCAGTTCTTCTTCCAAATGTATAACCTCACTATTCAAACGCACTTTCCGGAACTTCTTTTCCTCTTTAGCCTTCGATCTAGTGTGCATACACGCACAAGAATTCCTGCCAATCCAAGAAGAAAAATAAGTAACGTTTAAATTAAGACTGAATTGAAGGTCTGGGCTGGGCAGCTTCGGTCTCCTTTAAATTAAAACTGAATTGAAGGTCTCCTTGGCAGTTCGGCCTCTTCATTGGTTTGGTTCAGCTATTGCTTCTTTCCATGTTGGTAGCATGACTTTATTCCATGCTTGGGTTGGCTTTGTGGCGATAAAAAGGTGCAGGAAATTTGGGCTTCGTGGTTCTTCCTCTTCTCTTGGGAAGTTGGGGATTTGAATTACTGCTTGGGGTTTGGCCGGCTTTCGGGTTGGTAAAGATGGTTTGGCCCCTCCTACTGGCTCTCGTAGTCCTTCCTATGCTTGACATCCTCTTGTTCCGCTGCAATGCGGTTTGTTCGATCTTCCCCAGTTTACAAACTTTGGGCGGTAGGAACTCAATTGTTCATAAAATGCCAAATTGCCTATGAGTGTTTGGTTTCCATGGCGATTCGGCCTCTTCATTGGTTTGGTTGACTTTTGCTTCGTCGTTTTGGGTTCATAGCATCTTGATCCCGTGAATCGGTGCGGCTTTGTGTGATAAAAGGGATGGGTGGCATCTGGCTTAGCATCTCGGCTCGCCTTCGGGGTTCTACCTCTTATCTTCGGGAATCTGGGGGATGTTGGTTTCGGCTTCGGGGTTTCGGCTTCGGCCTCGGTCTTCGGGGTTTCGGCTTTGGCTTCGGGTTTCGGTATAGATGGTTTTGGCCCTCACCTTCTGGCTCTCGTAGTTCTTCCTATGCTTCAAACATCCTTGACTCTCACTATGAATGCGATTTGATTCGATCTTCACCCCATTTATTTGGTTGCTTGGTTTCACCTGATTGGTTGTCTATGTTGTTTAAGGTTTCATGCTTGTATTTACTATTGTCCTGCTTAGTAACGCTTTGTTCTTTCATTTGGCTTGGTTGTTAGACTTTTGTTGTCCATTTTGGGGTTGTCCCATGTGGTTCTATCAAAAGCTTCTAGGGTATGCCCTTTTCGATTGTATTTTCTCTTCTTTTTCTATATACAAACAAACTTAGCGGAAAAAAAATTGATTATAACTAATATGAAATTAATATTAATAAATATTCCCCGGCAACGGCGCCAAAAACTTGTTGGTTGATTTCGCAATCAAAGAATACGTGCAAGTATACACGGTCAACAAGTAATAAAGTGATAAAATAGAGTGTCGATCCCACAGAGAATTCTAATTAATAAATTCCAACTACTAGCACTATATCAACCCAATTTTATTTAAACAATGATAAATTATGATTTTCTGAAATATTAAAACTAAATTAAACAATTAAAGATATTACTCTAAAATAGACAAGTAAATAAAATAAGATTTGAATGAATGATTTAGATAAATAAGGATTAAGACTTCAATATCCCCAATTATGAACTATAACTCAATTACCCAACTATCCCAATTATTATATCTTTGAATTGTTAACAGGAATTCTCAAATGTCAAAAGTCCTTTTCCAAGTAATCAATGACTTCTATTTAATCCAGATTAATCTTGTTATATTCCTATGCAAAACAAGTGAATTAAACTCTTTCAATTCCAATTCCTTATTTGTTACATGCGGTGAACAGATATTTCCATTCAATTCACAAACCTAATTATTCACTGTGCAAATAACTAAGTCACACGTTATCAAACCCGATTTCTAACCCTAGAATTCCTCTTACAATTCCTTCTAGAGTAACAAGGTAATTATTGGCCAAATAATTAATCAATAGATGCAAGGCATGATAAACAATTCACTTCAACATAAATAATTGGAATAAACTGAATAACTAATTTATAGCCATAAAAGGTTCAATTGAAATCTTAATTAAAGAATTAGTTCATAACGGAAACAAAAACCAATAATCGTTTGCAAATCATCCTTAAAGAATTACAAATTGAAAATAAGGAGAAGAAGAAGAAAACTCTGTAGCCAATCCTTAGTCTTCAAGTAATCCTTTGTGTAGCCTCCAATAAATGAATGAATGATGAATGATAAGATGATAACCTAATTTCAGCACTTAATCCCCTTTTATACTTTCCCACAATCCTAATCCAAATCAGCTTTGCATCCCATAAGCAAGTCAAACAGAAAGTCAAACGCGTATCCAATCAAGCTGCAGTAGAGGCTCGGCGCGGTTGGCCATTATTTGGGATTAGCACTATTCTGGTAGCCGGCGTTGTCCTGCCAAAAATTACCATTTTGCCCTTTTTAGCTTTAACTCCCCCGTTTGCTCCTGCAGCTCCCAAATCTGCAAAATAACACATAAACACAGTAAAAATATTCCTAAACGACTCAAAGATACAACAATTTAATCCCAAGTATATCCGATTTATGAGTATATTACCCAATCATCACCATGTTACGTAAATATGTGGAAGACCCGAACCACATTATTGAGTTAGAACCGGACGAAATAGCGGAAGATTTGACGTATGAAGAGGTTCCTGTTCAAATCTTGGATAAGAAGGAACATATTCTACGCTCCAAGGTTATACCTCAAGTCAAAGTTTTATGGAGAAACCACGATGTTGAGGAAATGACTTGGGAGTTAGAATGAAATGAAATCAAGGTATCCTTACCTCTTGACATACAGTGCACGTACCCTAATTTCGAGGGCAAAATTTCATAAGAAGGGGAGGTTATAAGACCCCAACTTTTATAAATAAAGATGACTTTTCTATAAATATCATTTTTGAATATTATGGAATGAATTTGATATAATATTATAGTTGTGGGTAATATTTATAAATTTTGCAAAGTACGCAAGTTGTTATATAATATTCAATTGGTCGGGGAATATTCGTTTTAACAGGGAATATTTGTACAACGGCACAATCATTGGTGGACCCCACAACGGAATAATTGTCGGATTGAGAAAACGACAAAAATACTTTATAAAAATAACAACGGAAGTTTTCTGAATTAAGCTGTTGAAACACCCGGTGTTAAAAAAATGCAAGAATCTGGCGTAGTTGCATAATAACACGCGGTATTGATTATTGATGCTTATGTGATAAGTCACTCAGTTTTGTTTTATTGGTATTATTAATGTAATAATACAGAAAAGCTTTTTTATAAAAGCAGAATTCTTTTATAAAGTTATTCGTTTTATTAGGCTAATAGTAAAACCTTTTTATATAAAATGAATACTTTTATAAAGTTATCTATTTTATTAGACAATAATTAGAATATATTATATTTTATTATGCATAGTGTTTGCATAGTGTACTGCATAGTGTTTGTATAGTAAAATCTTTTATAAAGTTATTTGGTCATTTCGTTTCCAATTCCCTGTGTCATTTCCTCTATAGCATGATTCCTCCACAAAACTTTAACTTGTGGTATGACTTTTCTGCAGCGTAGGGACATGCTCCTTCCTATCCAAGATCTTGACAGTACCTCCTCATACGTTAAGTCTTGGCTATCTCGTCGGTTCTAACTCTATAACGTGATTCGGGTCTTTCACATATTTACTGAAATACGGATATGTGAAACACATTATGAACACGAGACATACTCGGAGGTAACGCAAGTTCATAGGCTACATTTCCTACTCGGTCAAGAATTTGAAATGGACCAATAAATCGTGGATTGAGCTTTCCTCTCTTCCCAAATCTTGTAACTCCCTTCCATGGAGCAACTCGCAACAATACATGATCCCCTACACTAAATTTCACGTCCTTTTCGATGAAGATCCGCATAACTCTTTTGTCGATCTTGTGCCGTTTGTATAGGTTGTCGAATCATTTGGATCTTTTCTAGTAGTCATCATACGTATTTAACTCGGGTCCCAACAATGTTGCTTCACCCACCTCATCCCAACATATTGGAGAACGACATTTTGTCCATATAATGCTTGAATGGAGCCACACCTATACTTGCACGATAACTCGTTGTTGTAGGAGAATTCCACCAATGGTAAATACTTATCCCAACTACCCTTGAAGTCTAGGACACGAGTCTTAATAGATCTTCAAGAGTTTGAATAGTCTCTCTCGATTGTCCGTCTGGTTTGGGGATGGTATGCTTAGAACTAAATCGCAAATCCGTGCCCATAGCTTTTTGCAAGCTAACCCAAAATCTTGAAGTGAATCTTGGGTCACGATCCAGAAACTATGGATACTGGGCATGCCATGCAACCTCACAATCTCATTCACGTACATACTAGCAAGACGTTCAAGGAATAAGTCTCCGTATCGGCAAGAAATGAGCAGACTTGGTTAATCTATCAACAATAACCCAAATAGCATTGATGCCTTGAGAAACCGTAGGAAGACCCAGAATGAAATCCATAGTAATGTGTTCCCACTTCCATTAGGAATCTCAAGTGGTTGCAACGGACCCTTAGGTACAAGATGCTCCGCCTTTTACACGTTGGCAAGTTAAACACATCGAGATAAACTTTGCAATCTCTCTCTTCATATTGTTCCACCAAAATGTATGCCGAAGATCACGATACATTTTAGTACTTCCGAGGATGGATTGCAAATGGCGTATTGTGTGCCTCCATCATAATCTTGTACTTCAAATCAGTCGTTAGGAACACAAAGTCTAGAGTGGACTCAAGTATTCCTTCTTCATCAATTCTCACTTAGGAATAGCTCCTTCTTGTACTTTCTTCTTCATACGCATCATTTCCGATTCGGTGGCTTGAGCAACCTTAACTTTTCTATTAAAGTTGGCTCTGTCGTATACTTGACATCATCGCACTCGTTCTCGCATATGATCTTCTACTCAATGCGTCACCTACCACGTCGCTCGCTTACCGGGATGGTATTGAATAGTGTGGTCGTAGTCTTTCAATAGCTCGAGCCAACGTCATTTGCCGCATGTTGAGTTCTTTTTGAGTGAAGAAATATTTAAGGCTTTTTATGGTCCGAATATATCTCCACTTTCTCCCCATATAGATAGTGCCTCCATATCTTTAAGCGAAAACATCGGGCCGCCAACTCTAGATCATGAGTAGGATAATTCCTCTTATACTCTTTAAGTTGTCGCGAGGCATAGGCTATGACTTTCCCACGTTGCATGAGAACACATCCTAACCTTTGCACTCAAGCATCGCAGTAGATAACAAATCCATCCGAACCGGATGGTATTGTTAGAACAGTCTTAGAAATAAGTCTCCTCTTAAGCTCTTGGAAACTTTTCTCGCATTCTTCGCTCCAAACGAATTTTGTATCCTTCCGAGTTAGCTGAGTTAATGGAGTAGCGATTCGAGAAAACCCTTCCACGAATCTCCGATAATAACCAGCTAAGCCCAAAAAACTACGTACTTCTGTCACCGACTTCGGTTGCTCCCAACTTTGTATTGCTTCAATCTTCGCCGGATCAACAGATACTCCATGTTTCGACACCACGTGCCCAAGGAATGCTACTTCCTCGCCGTAACTCACATTTCTTCAATTTGGCATATAGTTGGTTTTCACGAAGCCTTTGGAGTACCAGCTTCAAATGGTGCTCATGATCTTCACGGCTTTTGGAATATATGAGGATGTCATCAATAAAGACAACAACGAATTGATCCAAATATTCCTTGAATACTCGGTTCATCATATCCATGAAAGCCGCAGGAGCATTAGTTAGTCCGAAAGACATGACTAAGAATTCATAATGCCCATACCGAGTTCTGAAGGCAGTCTTTGGAATATCCTCAGTTCTAATCTTCAAATTGATGATATCCGTAACGAAGATCGATTTTTGAAAAGAATTGTGCCCCTTGCAACTGGTCAAACAAGTCATCAATACGAGGTAGAGGATACCTATTCTTGATGGTGACATGGTTCAATTCCCGATAGTCAATACAAAGTCGCATACTCCCGTCTTTCTTCTTTACAAATAAAACAGGAGCACCCCAAGGAGATGTACTAGGACGAATGAAACCAATGTCCAACAATTCCTGTAGTTGGACCTTTAACTCCTGAAGTTCAATAGGAGCCATTCGATATGGGGTTTTAGAAATGGGCTTTGTACCAGGTTCAAGATCAATAAAGAATTCAACTTCACGTTCTGGGGGTAGACCGGGAAGTTCTTCGGGAAATACGTCAGGAAAGTCAATAACAACAGGAATATTATTCAAATTTGACGTGTCTTTATTCAAATCCATAACATGGGCTAAGAAAGCTTGACATCCGTTTTTCAATAAACGAATAGCTTTATGATTAGATATGACAATGATTGATTTTAATGGTTTAGTTGCTTGAATTGCATAACAAAGTTGGTTAGGAATATGAAAACTAACAACCTTACTTAAAACAATCAATTTTGGCATGATGAGTAGTTAACCAATCAATCCCTAAAATCACATCAAAAGCAAGTATCTTTAAAGAGATAAGGTCAATGGTAAGGTAATGGTGCCAACTTGAATCAAACAAGATTTATAAGCGATTGGATGTGATGAAAGTTTCTCCTAACGGAGTTTCCACAGATAGGTCAAAGTCTAATTTCTCCTGAGTCAAGTTTAAACGTTGAGCACATGCAGGAGAGATAAATGAATGGGTAGCACCCCAGATCAAGTAAGGTATAAACTTCGCAAGAATTTATAAATAGCTTACCCGTGATCACCTCGTTTGGGTTCCTCGCATTTTGACCATCACAACAAACGCTCTTCCCGGAATCGTTGACTTTGACTTTTTCGGGGACGATCTTTTGAGTCACCGTCCCCATTGAACTAGGTTTCGCTCATTGTCACAATCTCGAGCGATATGTCCTTCCTTTCCACAATTATAGCATATCTTGAACTGTTAGGGCGTTTGGTGATATGTCCCTCTTTTCGCATTTGTAGCATATATGACCGATGGTCGTTCTCTCCCCTTAGAACCGATTCTTCACGCCAAGACCGCGTCTTCACATGGTCATTGTTAAATCTCCTCTTTTAAAATCTCCTCCCGACTCGCTTCTTCTATTTTCATGGCCATGATTACCACCAGAGTGGTTACCATTTTTGTCCGTCTGTTTCTTTCTCCATTTGGTTATCATTATTCATTGATCGCTATCTCGTGTACGATCCTAGTTGTGGTCCCTTAGTTGACCGTACTCGTTATCTCGCTTCTAATAATTGAGCCTCGCATTTACAACATCTGAATAAAGAGAAAATTTATGAGAAATGAGATCTCGACGTATGCCGGGTTTCAAACCTCTAAGAAACATCCGTCATCGTTCCTCATTCTCCACCAAATGAGGTGCAAACACGATAACTCTCGCAAACTTTGCCTCGTCATTGAGACACCGCCATGTTGTTTTGTTCAATCGATGAACTCCACTTCCATCATATATAGCCGAACACTTCGGGAAAGTATTTGTCATTAAATAGCTTTCAAACGCGTCTCCCAGAGACATCTTTGAGTGCGGTTTGGATGGGTACGCTTCACAGACTCCCACCAAGAGTCCGCCTCACCACGGAACATAAAGGTGGCGAATGGAACCTTCATTCCTCCGTGCATCCCAAGACATCGAATATCTTGGTAATTTGTTTGACCCATGTTTCCGCCATGATCGGATCGGCTTTCCCTTAAATTTCGGTGGTCCCAATTCTTTGAAGCGCTTGTTTGTGACAACCCGTGAATTGTTATCATTTCCTCCTCAGATTTTGAACACGAGTTTCCTCAAATTCGATTTTGCATGAATCGCAAAAACTTCTAAACATCCCTCGTTCATCATCGCTTTCAATGGTGTTGTTCACGGAGGAACATTGCCGACTGTTGCTGACGTTTTCCTCGTTGGTGAGTACAGCATCTCCACGGTCTCATTTCCATTGTTAATATTCTCATCGACATTCTCAAATCATCGCCATAAAACAAGGGTTAATTAAGGAAATCAATATATCACATAATATCCCTATATACTGACCAACTAACAAATAAGCTTAGGTAGGACACACTAGCGAAGGATTTACTCGTCTCTCCCCTCCTAGTTCTATTCCCCGATCTCCGCCAGAGATTATATCCCTAAGCTCTGATACCAACTGTGACGCCCCCAAAATAGGTATACATCACCTATTCTGAGTTGTCAATACATGGTACAGAAACAACTACAACTTTATTATTACAACAGTAAAACTGTGAGTTTGAATACAAATATTATCTTCTAGACAATATCTATACTCAAATAAATCCTCATCACATTTATTGATACATTATTTTACAAAAATGGTGAGGACTACTAAACAATCCTTTCTAAAACCTTCATTCCATACCCCGACTCGTACTCGCTATATTCTAGCCTCCCCGAGAAAAATGGAACAAAAAGGAAAAGGGTGAGCTCAACTAGCTCGAAGAAGAATATTATGACTAAGATAATATACAACAAATTATCGTTAGTCTTCAACAGGGAAAAATATAATAGAATACACTAGACAACAAATTTTAAATCAATATTCATAGCGGAAATAATAATTCATTAGAAGAATTAAGTAGAGAATGCAAACTATCTTCTATGTATGAATTTAAAAGTTCATCGCTCATCTTTTATCCCCTCGTAACATCAATCAATATACATACATCGGAATCAAATATTCATCTTTGCACTACTGAGCCAAAGATATTCATCGATTGGTCATGTTCATTTAAACACATGTTCATCTTTGCACTACTGGGCCAAAGATATTCTTCAGAAATCATTCATCTTTTGCACTACAGCCAAAGATATTCTTAAGAAATCATTCATCTTTGCACTCTGAGCCAAAGATATTCCATAATATCATCATTTAAGACCGATGATGATGAAAAATATTTTTTAAAGAAGCGAATCCAAAGTGAAACAAAATGACAAGGATTAAGGATTAAGGATTCGTACTTGGTTTTATCCACGCCCAAAAATACCTCAAAATAATCATAGTGGTGTAAAATTCAAGAATGATCAAAACATGGATACAATTAGAGTTAGTATCCGAATAGATGTTTTGGACGAAAAGAAGAAATTTTATTTTTAATTGAATAATACCAGTATACGTGAATAGTGTCAGTATACGTGAATAGTCCGATATCGTGAATAGTAACTCCTCACACCAAAAGATAGAAATTCCACAAAAACATCTTCACGCTTCATGAATAGTACTCGTGAATAGTAACTCGTGAATAGTAACTCATGAATAGTAACTCTCATGAATAGTAACTCATGAATAGAAACCCATACATGAAAAAGTTCCAAATTTGATAAAACTTCAGATCAACATTTCAAAGATAATGATATTGAAGAAATAATATCATTACGAAAAAAAAAATATCCCTTACCTCGAAAGATCAAGATTTCTAATTAAACAACAGGATATAGGCTATGACTTGGACTTGCATAGTATAGCAATACTCAAAGTATACTCAAAATACTCACAAGAATACGCCGATAATATAGAGAGAGAAAACTTCAGTTCTCGTGTGATTTTCAATTCTAACCTAAGCACCCTATTTATAGGAAAATGCTTAGAACACCAAAGCGTAAAATTTAATAAAATATATTATTATTAATAAATTTCCCACGCCTCTTTGGAAATCAGATCCCAACATTTCCCACATGCCAACCATCTAGAAAGAAATGATAAAAACGTTTTTCATAAAATAAATAATTAAAACTTACAAAATCAATTATTTTGAGCTTGTAACTTCAATAATTCATAATAAATAGCCCTTTCATCAGAAAATTCGAATCTCATGAGTTTTTATAGGAAATTCAAATCTCTACAACTTTGCAGAAGAAAGTTTTTCCAAATTCCGAATAGAAATTGACCAAATCCACAAACCAGGCGATTTTTAAAGTTATAATCAAATTTGGTCAATAAATGGGGTCCACAGACATGTTTAACATGTTTTAAACATTTATTGCAACAAAAATACTCTTCCTCCTCAGATACTCATATATCCCACATTCGTTGTAAAAATATCATAGTTAATATATTATTAAAATAATATATTTAAATGAATTATTTTATAAAAAAAGATAAAATATTAATTTTCAACAATTGTCATTTTAAAAATTTTCTCCATCTATATCCACATAAAATCAATATTTTCCTCATCATATAAATCAATAATTAATTATTCACAAATAATATTACGAATCACAATATTGACAACCGAGCGCGCCTCAGGAAAGAGGGGGCTTTCAATAAGAATTTCTTCTTCATGGTGGCGCAATTAGATGACCAAACCTCTCCTTAGACAGAACTTTCTAGACATTGCCAATAATGTTATCTAATGATATTATTCAGATAATATGAATTATTGCTTCGATAATAAAAAAAATACTGTGTAATGACAATTATTGAAACAACAGCAATATAAAATATCAACGCAGCAATTATTAACTCAATAAAATATCGAATTGAGAATTATTCGTAACCATTATTGAGTAGTGCCTTCTTCACGTAAGAATCAATAATTGGTGCAATACCGGTGCTATCGCTCAACAACGCGTATTAGTGTGTTTTAACCAGGGTATTCCAACAATAGATAATCTGGTAATAACTACGCCGTTATTTAAAAACAACTTATATTTGTCGTTTTCTTCATCCAATCGCTTTCAAGTTATGGGCCTACACATGGTCGCTGCTCGTCGCATTTAATATTCCCTCGACAAAGATTTAATATTCCACGACCAAACGAATATTCCCCGACGATAATGAATATTTTATAACTACTTGCTTATTTTGAAATATTTGCGTGATTTAACCCTTAACTATCCACATTAATCAAATCAACCCTTACTATTTCAAAATAATAAATAAAGGAAATTCTTTTTATTTAAAAATTTGGGGTCTTACAACCTCCCTCCTTATGAAATTTCGTCCTCGAAATTGGACGACGATACTGTGTGTTTCAAAAGGTGAGGATACCTCGCTTTCATTTCCGTTTCCAATTCCTGGTCATTTCCTCTATAGCATGATTCCTCCACAAAACTTTAACTTGTGGTATGACCTTTCATAGCGTAGGACATGCTCCTTCCTATCCAAGATCTTGATGTGGTACCTCCTCATACGTTAAGTCTTGGCTATCTCGTCCGGTTCTAACTCTATAACGTGATTCGGGTCTTTCACATATTTACTGAAGTACGAGATATGTGAAACACATTATGAACACGAGACATACTGAAGGTAACGCAAGTCTATAGGCTACATTTCTACTACTCGGTCAAGAATTTGAAATGGACCAATAAATCGTGGATTGAGCTTTCCTCTCTTCCCAAATCTTGTAACTCCCTTCCATGGAGCAACTCGCAACAATACATGATCCTCTCACACTAAATTCCACGTCCTTTTCGTTGAAGATCCCGATAACTCTTTTGTCGACCTTGTCTTTGTTTGTATAGGTTGTCGAATCATTTGGATCTTTTCGGTGATCATACGATACTAACTTCGGGTCCCAACAATGTTGCTTCACCCACCTCATCCCAACATATTGGAGAACGACATTTTCGTCCATATAATGCTTCGAATGGAGCCACACCTATACTTGCCTGATAACTGTTGTTGTAGGAGAATTCCACCAATGGTAAATACTTATCCCAACTACCCTTGAAGTCTAGGACACAGAGTCTTAATAGATCTTCAAGAGTTTGAATAGTCCTCTCTGATTGTCCGTCCGTTTGGGGATGGTATGCCGAACTAAATCGCAAATCCGTGCCCATAGCTTTTTGCAAGCTAACCCAAAATCTTAAAGTGAATCTTGGGTCACGATCCGAAACTATGGATACAGGCATGCCATGCAACCTCACAATCTCATTCACGTACATACTAGCAAGACGTTCAAGGGAATAAGTCTCCCGTATCGGCAAGAAATGAGCAGACTTGGTTAATCTATCAACAATAACCCAAATAGCATTGATGCCTTGAGAAACCGTAGGAAGACCCGTAACGAAATCCATAGTAATGTGTTCCCACTTCCATTTCGGAATCTCAAGTGGTTGCAACGGACCCTTAGGTACAAGATGCTCCGCCTTTACACGTTGGCAAGTTAAACACATCGAGATAAACTTTGCAATCTCTCTCTTCATATTGTTCCACCAAAATGTATGTCGAAGATCACAATACATTTTAGTACTTCCAGGATGGATTGCAAATGGCGTATTGTGTGCCTCCATCATAATCTTGTACTTCAAATCAGAGTCGTTAGGAACACAAAGTCTAGAGTGGACTCGAAGTATTCCTTCTTCATCAATTCTCGCCTAGGAATAGCTCCTTCTTGTACTTTCTTCTTCATACGATCATTTCAAGATTCGGTGAGCAACAACCTTAACTTTTTCTATTAAAGTTGGCTCTACGCGCGTATACTTGACATCATCGCTTTTCGTTCCTCGCATATGATCTTCTACTCAATCGCGTCGGCTACCACGTTCGCTTTTACGGGATGGTATTGAATAGTGTGGTCGTAGTCTTTCAATAGCTCGAGCCAACGTCGCCGCCGCATGTTGAGTTCTTTTTGAGTGAAGAAATATTTAAGGCTTTTATGGTGCGAATATATCTCCACTTTCTCCCCATATAGATAGTGCCTCCATATCTTTAAGCGAAACGATACGCACGCCAACTCTAGATCATGAGTAGGATAATTCCTCTTATACTCTTTAAGTTGTCATGAGGCATAGGCTATGACTTTCCCACGTTGCATGAGAACACATCCTAACCCTTTGCTCGAAGCATCATTGAGATAACAAATCCATCCGAACCGGATGGTATTGTTAGAACAGTCTTAGAAATAAGTCTCCTCTTAAGCTCTTGGAAACTTTTCTCGCATTCTTCGCTCCAAACGAATTTTGTATCCTTCCGAAGTTAGTTGAGTTAATGGAGTAGCGATTCGAGAAAACCCTTCCACGAATCTCGATAATAACCAACTAAGCCCAAAAGCTACGTGACTTTGGTCCACCAAACTTTGTTGTTCTAACTTTGTATTGCTTCAATCTTCACGGATCAACAGATACTCCATGTTTTCGACACCACGCGCCCAAGGAATGCTACTTCCTCAAGCCGAACTCGCATTTCTTCAATTTGGCATATAGTTGGTTTTCACGAAGCCTTTGGAGTACCCGACTTCAAATGGTGCTCATGATCTTCACGGCTTTTGGAATATATGAGGATGTCATCAATAAAGACAACAACGAATTGATCCAAATATTCCTTGAATACTCGGTTCATCATATCCATGAAAGCCGCAGGAGCATTAGTTAGTCCGAAAGACATGACTAAGAATTCATAATGCCCATACCGAGTTACGAAGGCGGTCTTTGGAATATCCTCGATTCTAATCTTCATTGATGATATCCGTAAGCTAAGATCGATTTTTGAAAAGAATTGTGCCCTTGCAATCGGGTCAAACAAGTCATCAATACGAGGTAGAGGATACCTATTCTTGATGGTGACATGGTTCAATTTCGATAGTCAATACAAAGTCGCATACTCCCGCCTTTCTTCTTTACAAATAAAACAGAGCACCCCAAGGAGATGTACTAGGACGAATGAAACCAATGTCCAACAATTTCGTAGTTGGACCTTTAACTCCTGAAGTTCAATAGGAGCCATTCGATATGGGGTTTTAGAAATGGGCTTTGTACCAGTTCAAGATCAATAAAGAATTCAACTTCACGTTCGGGGTAGACCGAAGTTCTTCTTGAAATACGTCAGAAAGTCAATAACAACAGAATATTATTCAAATTTGACGTGTCTTTATTCAAATCCATAACATGGGCTAAGAAAGCTTGACATCCGCTTTTTTCAATAAAGGAATAGCTTTATGATTAGATATGACGGTGATTGATTTTAATGGTTTAGTTGCTTGAATTGCGCACAACGGGTTGGTTAGAATATGAAAACTAACAACCTTACGAAAACAATCAATTTTGGAATGATGAGTAGTTAACCAATCAATCCCTAAAATCACATCAAAAGCAAGTATCTTTAAAGAGATAAGGTCAACAGGTAAGGTAATGGTGCCAACTTGAATCAAACAAGATTTATAAATAGTGGATGTGATGAAAGTTTCTCCTAACGGAGTTTCCACAGATAGGTCAAAGTCTAATTCTCTCGAGTCAAGTTTAAACGTTGAGCACATGCAGGAGAGATAAATGAATGGGTAGCACCGGTATCAAGTAAGGTATAAACTTCGCAAGAATTTATAAATAGCTTACCCGTGATCACCTCGTTTGGGTTCCTCGCATTTTGACCAGTCACAACAAACGCTCTTCCCGTAATCGTTGACTTTGACTTTTTCGGGACGATCTTTTGAGTCACCGTCCCCATTGAACTAGGTTTCGCCATCGTATAATCTCGAGCGATATGTCCTTCCTTTCCACAATTATAGCATACCTTGAACTGTTAGGCGTTTTGGTGATATGTCCCTCTTTTCCGCATTTGTAGTATATGACCGATGGTCGTTTCTCTCCCTTAGAACCGATTCTTGTCGCCAAGACTTTGTCGTCTTCACATGGTCATTGTTAAATCTCCTCTTTTTAAAATCTCCTCCCGATTTCGCTTCTTCTATTTTCATGGCCATGATTACCACCGTAGTGGTTACCATTTTTGTCCGTCTGCTTTTCTCCTCCGTTGGTTATCATTATTCATTGATCGCTATCTCTGTACGATCCTAGTTGTGGTCCCTTAGTTGACCGTATTTCGTTATCTCGCTCTAATAATTGAGCCTCATTTACAACATCTCTGAATAAAGAGAAAATTTATGAGAAATGAGATATCGACGTATTGGGGTTTCAAACCTCTAAGAAACATCCGCGTCATACGTTCCTCATTCTCCACCAAATGAGGTGCAAAACCGGATAACTCGCAAACTTTGCCTCGTCATCGAGACACCGTCATGTTGTTTTGTTCCAATCGATGAACTCCACTTCCTTCATATGACGTAACACTTTCGGGAAAGTATTTGTCATTAAATAGCTTCAAACGTCTCCCAAGACATTTGAGTGCGGTTTGGATGGTACGCTTCATGAGACTCCCACCAGTGAGTCGCCGCTTCACCACGGAACATAAAGGTGGCGAATGGAACCTTACGTTTCCTCCGTGCATCCCAAGACATCGAATATCTTGGTAATTTGTTTGACCCATGTTTCACGCCATGATCGGATCGGCTTTCCCTTAAATTCTGGTGGTCCCAATTCTTTGAATCGCTTGGTTTGTGACAACCCGTGAATTGCTATCATTTCCTCCTGTATTTTGAACACGAGTTTCCCTAAATCGATTTTGCATGAATCGCAAAAACTTCTAAACATCCCCTCGCTCATCATCTCGCTTCAATGGTGTTGTTCACGGGAGGAACATTGCCACTGCTGTACGTTTCTCCTCGTTGGTGAGTACTGAGGCATCTCCACGGTCTCATTTCCATTGTTAATATTCTCACGACATTCTCAAATCATCGTCATAAAACAAGGGTTAATTAAGGAAATCAATATATCACATAATATCCCTATATCTTGACCAACTAACAAATAAGCTTAGGTAGGACACACTAGCGAAGGATTTACTCGTCTCTCCCTCCTAGTTCTATTCCCGATCTCCGCCAGAGATCATATCCCTAAGCTCGATACCAATCGTGACGCCCCCCAAAATAGGTATACATCACCATTCCGAGTTGTCAATACATGGTACGTAAACAACTACAACTTTATTATTACAACAAGAAAGCGTGAGTTTGAATACAAATATTATCTTCAAGACAATATCTATACTCAAATAAATCCTCATCACATTTATTGATACATTATTTTATAAAATGGTGAGGACTACTAAACAATCCTTTCTAAAACCTTCATTCCATACCCCGACTGTACTCGCTTATATTCTCGCCCACGAGAAAAATGGAACAAAAAGGAAAAGGGTGAGCTCAACTAGCTCAATAAAGAATATTATGACTAAGATAATATACAACAAATTATCGTTAGTCTTCAACAGGAAAAATATAATAGAATACAATAGACAACAAATTATAAATCAATATTCGCAATGAAATAATAATTCATTAGAAGAGTTAAGTAGAGAATGCAAACTACTATCTTCTATGTATGAATTTAAAAGTTCATCGCTCTATCTTTTATCCTGTAACATCAATCAATATACATCTCGGAATCAAATATTCATCTTTGCACTCTGAAGCCAAAGATATTCATCATTGGTCATGTTCATTTAAACACTGTTCATCTTTGCACTACGGGCCAAAGATATTCTTCAGAAATCATTCATCTTTGCACTACAGGCCAAAGATATTCTTAAGAAATCATTCATCTTTGCACTACAGGCCAAAGATATTCCATAATATCATCATTTAAGACTGAGGATGATGAAAAAATATTTTTTAAAGAAACGAATCCAGTGAAACAAAATGACAAGGATTAAGGATTAAGGATTCGTACTTGGTTTTATCCACGTCCAAAAATACCTCAAAAATAATCATAGTGGTGTAAAATTCAAGAATGATCAAAACATGGATACAATCAGAGTTAGTATCCATAATAGATATGTTTAGACTTAAAAGAAGAAATTTTATTTTTCGGTGAATAGTACCGTATACGTGAATAGTGCCGTATACGTGAATAGTGCCGTATACGTGAATAGTAACTCCGACACCAAAAGATAGAAATTCCACAAAAACATCTTCACGCTTCATGAATAGTACTCGTGAATAGTAACTCGTGAATAGTAACTCATGAATAGTAACTCGTGAATAGTAACTCATGAATAGTAACCCATGAATAGTAACCCCGACATGAAAAAGTTCCAAATTTGATAAAAACTTTAGATCAACATTTCAGCATAATGATATTGAAGAAATAATATCATTACGAAAAAAAATAATATCCCTTACCTCGAAAGATCAAGACTTACTAAATTTGAAACACCTGATAGGCTATGACTTGGACTTGCACCGTATAGCAATACTCAAAGTATACTCAAAATACTCACAAGAATACGCTCGATAATATAGAGAGAGAAAACTTCAGTTTCTGGTGTGATTTTCAATTCTAACCTAAGCACCCTATTTATAGGAAAATGCTTAGAACACCAAAGTAGAAAATTTAATAAAATATATTATTATTAATAAATTTCCTACGCCTCTTTGGAAATCAGATCCCAACATTTCCCACATGCCAACCTTCTAGAAAGAAATGATAAAAAACGTTTTTCATAGAATAAATAATTAAAACTTACAAAAATCAATTATTTCGGAGCTTCAGAACTTCAATAATTCATAATAAGCAGCCCTTTCATCAGAAAATTTGAATCTCGCGAGTTTTTATAGGAAATTCAATTCTCTACAACTTTGCAGAAGAAAGTTTTTCCAAATTCCAAATAGAAATTGACCGAAATCCACAAACGAGCGATTTTACAGGCTATAATCAAATTTCAGTCAATAAATGGGGTCCACCGACATGTTTAACATGTTTTAAACATTTATTGCAACAAAAATACTCTTCCTCCTCGTATACTCATATATCCCACATTCGTTGTAAAAATATCACAGTTAATATATTATTAAAATAATATATTTAAGTGAATTATTTTATCAAAAAAGGTAAAATATTAATTTTCAACAATTGTCATTTTAAAAATTTTCTCCATCTATATCCACATAAAATCAATATTTTCCTCATCATATAAATCAATAATTAATTATTCACAAATAATATTACGTAATCACAATATTGACAAACGTGCGGTTCAGAAAGAGGGGCTTTCAATAAGAATTTCTTCTTACTAGCGGCATGCAATTAGGTGACCAAACCTCTCCTTAGATGTAACTTTCTAGACATTGCCAATAATGTTATCTAATAATATTATTTAGATAATATGAATTATTGCTTCGATAATAAAAAATCTTTGTGTAATGACAATTATTGAAACAACAAAGAATATAAAATATCAACGCAGCAATTATTAACTCAATAAAAAATCGAATAAAGAATTATCGTAACCATTATTGAGTAGTGCCTTCACGTAAGAATCAATAATTGGTGCAATACGCTGGTGCTACTCTTGTTCAACAACGCGTATTAGTGTGTTTTAACCACCGGGTATTCCAACAAAGATAATTGGTAATAAATACGCCGTTATTTAAAAATAACTTATATTTGTCGTTTTCTTCATCCAATCGCTTTTTCAGTTATGGGGCCCACACATGGTCGCGCTAGGTCGCATTTAATATTCCCGACAAAGACGAATATTCCACGACCAAATGAATATTCCCAAGCGATAATGAATATTTTATAACCACTTGCTTATTTTGAAATATTTGCGTATTTAACCCTTAACTATCCACATTAATCAAATCAACCCTTACTATTTCAAAATAATAAATAAAGGAAATTCCTTTTTATTTAAAAATTTCGGGGTCTTACAATCATGACCATTAATGAATACACAAATATTCTTGTCCCGTAGTTAATGGATAATTATGGTTGTGATACTAAAGAATATCCTTGGCCATAGTGCAGGGGTGATTCGATGATGTGGATTATTTATTAAGCTGAGTCTCAGCGATAAAAGTCATGAAAAACCTTTTAAATCATAGAAGATAGTAGATTTTATTCTCTACTTGACTCTTCTAATGGATTACTTGTTCAAAGACAGATTAAACTTGATGTTTGTTATATTTTATCAGTTTAACATTGTTGAAGGCTAATGATAATTTATTCTGCATTATCTTAGTCATAATATTTCTTACTAGGCTAGTTGAGCTCACCCTTTCTTTCACTGTTCTCTTTAGGAAATGAGAATATAGGCCGGGATTTAGTCGGGGAGCGGAGTGATGGACAGGATGATAGTATTAGTAGTCCTCACTATTACATTAAATAGTGTGACAATAAATGTAATGAGGACTTATTCTGAGAGTGGATATTGTCTAGAAGACAGTATTTGTATTAAAACTCACAATTGTATTTGTATTCTGTACCATGTATTTGGCGACTCAGAATAGGTGATGTATACCTATTTTGGGGGAGTCACATGGAGACACTATCTCTATGGAGAGAAATGTGAAATCTACACAGACCACAAAAGTCTGAAGTATATTTTCACACAGAAGGACCTGAATATGCGACAAAGAAGATGGATGGAATTGATAAAGGATTACGATTGTGAGTTCTTTTATCATCCGGGCAAAGCGAATATAGTTGCAGATGCTTTGAGCTGGAAAGGTCGGGAGAAGTTGATGTTGATAACCACTCAGGAGGAGCTTATTTCAGCAATGACAAAGCTAGAGTTGGAAATCAAATTTCCAAAGGAATCCGATGAACGACTATTCCAGATAGATGCTAGTCCAACATTGGTGGACAAAGTGAAGAATGATCAACTACAAGATAAAGAATGCGAAACAATCAAAGAGAAAGTGATTGACTGTAGTGATGTAAAATACAAGATCGATACCGAAGGACTACTACGATTCGAGGGAAGAATCTGGGTTCTAGCAGTACCAGATATTAGAGACAAAATCTTGACCGAAGCACACAACACAAGATATTCGATTCATCCAGGAAGTACGAAAATGTATCAAGATTTTCGGTGACATTTTTGGTGGCCAAATATGAAAAGAGATGTTGCAGAATGCGTTGCAAAATGCTTGACATGTCAGAAGGTGAAAGTTGAACATCAACAACCAAGCGGGTTACTTCAACAATTGGAAATACCGGAATGGAAATGGGAGCATATCACAATGGATTTTGTGGTAGGTCTTCCAACGACTCAGAAAGGGTACGATGCGATATGGGTGATAGTGGACAGACTGACAAAATTTGCACACTTTTTGCCAATAAAGATTAGGTTTAATCTTGATCACCTAAGCGGCCAGTGTATGTTAAAGAGATCGTGTCAAGACATGGAGTTCGATGTCAATCAATCAGACGAGTAGATCAAAGGTTCACATCAAACTTCGGAAAAGACTACAAGAATGTATGGGAAACACGATTTGCGAATGAGTCTGACATACCATCAACAAACCGACGGGCAAAGCGAACGAACAATCCAAACGTTGAAAGATATGTTGAGAGCATGCATCATGGATTTCAAAGGAAGCTGGGATGAACATTTACCGTTGGTAGAATTTGCCTACAATAACAGTTACCACGCGAGCATTGGCATGCCGCCTTACGAGGCATTATACGGCAGAAAGTGCAGAACTCCACTGTGCTGGGATGAAGTCGGTGAACACCAACTGTTAGGACCAGAACTGGTACAATAAATTGCTGAAGTTGTCAAACTCATCCGGACAAGATTGGTAGCAGCCCAAGACAGACAGAAAAAGTATGCCGATCAACATAGGCAGAATCGTGAATTTGAAGTAGGTAATTTCGTTTTCCTAAAAGTTTCTCCTTGGAAGGGGAAAGTTCATTTTGGCAAGAAAGGAAAGCTCAGCCCAAGATTTATTGGACCGTTCGAAATACTACGAAGAGTGGGGGAAGTGGCTTATGAGGTAGCTCTACCTCCAGAGTTGGAAAACATTCATAATTTTTTCACATTTCGGTGTTACGACCATATAAACTAGATTACAGGCATGTGATCGAGTACGAACCATTGCAATTCAATAAAGATTTGTCTTGTGAAGAGATTCCTATCCAGATATTCGACGGGAAAGAACAAGTGCTCAGGAATAAAGTGATACCTTCTGTGAAGGTGATATGGAGAAACCACAATGTCGAAGAGGCAACGTGGGAACTCAAAGCTAAAATGATAAAAAATTACCCTGAGTTATTTGTTTAATCTATGTCTTCGATTCTGAGGACAGAATATTTGTAAGTAGGGAGGAATGTAACGATTTGATTGTTTGAATTGTGATTCTAAGGACAGAATCCTTTTAAGGAGGGAATGATGTAACATTCTAGAATTTTAATTGTAATATTAAATATTTATTGATTTATATAAATATTTAATGGATGTGATTATCGTTGAATAAATATTTGTTTAATCGATTTAATTTTATTTGGTTAATTATTTATTAAATAATATTTAATTAATTAAGGAAATTATTATTATATTGATATTTCAATTTAATGGATAATTATTTGTATTGAGTTATGTGATTAAATGATTAATTTAATTAATTGTTATGTGAATTAATTAAAATAAATATGAAAGCTTGACTAAATAAAGTGTGACAAATAACTATATTATAAGGAGTAATTAAAATAAATTAAAGTAGTTTAATTTAGTTTTTTAACAAATAAGGCTTAATATATTAATTCTTTAAATTTAAAGGGTTTTTGCCAAACAAGCCTTATGGCTTTTGGGATTTCTAGTTTTTTTTAAATTAAATAAAATAAATTAAAATAATAAATATAATATATTTATATTATATACGTTTATGTTGTAACTGTTAATATCATTAGTATGCGTATTAAGGTGTCAATTTTTCTTTTACGTATTATGTGTCAATATTGGCTAAGCCTAAGAGAGTAGAACACTGAGAGTTCAGAGAGTTGAGAGAATTGTGAGAGAACTTAAGCAATTACTGGCAATTTTAGCAAGGATTACAAGAGTTAGCAAGGTTAACCAAACTATTTAAAGGTATTTATCGAACCTTTGTATTACATATATATATGTATATACATATATGAAGTTACGGCATAGCTTTGTTTGTATTTTGTGAAATCAAAATTTGTGAATTATGGATAGATATTTGGTAATTGTGATGATACATGCTTATGATGCTAAAGTTATGTTTTAAAAAATAAATTCATGACTCATTTCATTTGAAAATAATAGAAAATTTTGACAGTATATGTATTCTTTGTATGGCTTAGGTAAGTACCAATTTAGATGGTCAATTCTTATATTAAACTGTAAATTGACGCTTGTATATGATAGTTCATTGAGATACGAACATAACATAATTTGAATGAGATGATTTGATCATGTATTGAATTCACAGTGATGATTTTTAGGATGAATGTCAAGAAAATAGAGTTTTTATGAAAAACATGAAAAGTGAGAAATTAAAATAGTTCTAGTTGTTGATAAATTGTGCTAATTGGTTGTAAATGTTAGCAAACATGTTTATGATACTGTTATATTTATCTTACGTGTTATTATCACTGTTTAGTGGGTAAAATTCGTGTTAGTTGGCTTAAGAAAAGTCTGAGAAGCTACATGCATAAAAAGCGAGTTACGTAAATCACTTGTGCTGCATATGACCCTTAAGCGCGGGCACCACGGTGTACATGTGGCGTGCCTCATCCAATATAAAATGGCCTTGCGGTTAAGCTTAGTGCCCATTTCAGATTAATTGAAGTCTCCGCTAATTCTCTGAGACTTTGGTCGTTCTTTGTAGCTTAACTAAAGGTTATGGTAATGTGTCCAACACGTAACAATAAGGCTACAACATAGTTGTAAAATGTGGTTAGTAGATTCAAAGTTTTAAATGAATAGTAAACAATGAAAATGACATATTGTGCATTATTAAGCGTAATGAATAGTAAACAGGTGTTGTGAGGGTTAACACACTTAAAATTCTGAAATATATATAGTAGCATAAGACTGGTGCTAAGATGATAAACTGATCTAGAAATGTATATGTTATGGTATGTTAACATATCTAATAGACAATATGATTCTAAACCAATGTGTAGGTGAACGTGAGTTTAATATTGTAGCTTACGCTCTAGGCAAGTTTTCTAACTCTACACTTTCGTTGAGCTAGTTCATTTATTACGTTGTGAAAGTTCCTAAACTTTCTTTTTACATTGAGCAAGTTTTCTAACTCTACACTTTCGTTCAGTTAGTTCTATTACTATATTGTGTAACTTCATTCTTTTGATTGAGCAAGCTTTTTATCTTAATTGTTATTGAATAAGTCAATTGTTCCTAAAATTCATTCGAGCAAACTCTAACTCTAATGTTATTGGAAATTCTTATTTAATTGACTCATTCTAACTTGTTTACAGTTAAGCAAGTTTCTTAAGTTCTATTATTGTATAATGAACGTAGTTTTTGAACTCTCGTCGCTATTATTGAACTATTTTAATTCTTTGCATGAGTTAATACTTTGTTGGGCAAGTTTTTAGTTTCCAGCTTGCTATCAGTTAAATGTACGTTCAGGAATTTCATTTCCAATGTTATAAGACTTGAACCTTAGCTTATTTTACTGTTCAAGCAAAGGTTAACCATGTTATTCATTCTATTGAATGCTTATGCTCTATAGTTATTTCAAGCATGAGTTAGATATGAATAATCAGTTCATTTATGATTCTCAAAAGTTCTAAGTTATGTTGTTATTAAACAACTATTGTGTTATCAAGCATTGTCGATTCAACTAGTTCCCTAGTTGATGATCATTAAACTTCAATTACCCTTGAAAGCTTATCCAAACCAAACTTTCTTTGGTGCGGACTTGTACTCTAAATACTGAGATGAACAACCCTATGTTTAGAGGTTTACGCTTAGCGTTGAAATGGTTGTGCACAATACATTGTACGAAAGGATTAATCCCCCCTAAGTACGCGGAGTCCTTATAGTCATATGACTGTTAAAGTTAAAGTTGAAAGATTACTTATAACTGTGGACATGGTTCGTGGTCATTAGACCCTCAATAGTATGTTTAAGAATGTTAATAGAACATATCATTCAGTTCTATTGAGCCTATGATTTGGCAAATATTGTAAAGATATTTATTCCTATTTCAAGTGAGCTTTGTTTGCTCAATCTTGCATATTTATACACTTATTGCAGCTATGGTTGAGAAGGTAGATAAACCTACAACTAGCGAAGGAAAGGGAAAAATGTACAAGTGATGAAGACTTGTAATTTTACTTTATTGTTATAATGATAGACTTTTAATAATGATATGATGTAATAATATTATTTCCGCACTTATATGATGTTTAAAGGTTAGACAATCTGGGAGATAATGTTTTCAATAATGTAATCCTGTATGGGCAGGTTTTATTATTCAATTTTACTATGATTGGGTAGTTAGATATGAATGTTTTGATTACGTGAACACCAAATCTTGAGATAATGAAGTACTGGGATTTGGGGGTGTCACATGACTCAACGATCTCATGTGCTTCATTTCTTATCTCAACATTTTCGGATGCCATTTTCAAATACTGCCACAAAACAAGGGTTAATTAACATATCACATATTATCCCTATACTCTGATCGACCAATTAAATACCAAATAAACTTAGGTAGGTCATACTAGCGAAGGAATTTCCCGTCTTTCCCCTCCTAGTTCTTGTCTCACATCTCAGCCAGGGATCATATCCCTAAGCTTTGATACCAATAGTGACACCCCCAAAACAGGTATACATCACCCATCTTGAGTCGCCAAATACATGGTACAAAATTCAAATACAACTTAATTATACAACAGTGGTGTAAAATACGACAAAACATAATCTAAGAGTTTTAATAAGAATATTGTCATCTAGACAATATCCACACTCAATGGAGTCCTCATTACATTTATTGTCACACTATTTAACAAAATAGTGAGGACTACTAATGCTATCATCTGGAACTTCACTCCGTTCCCCGACTAGTCCCGGCTACGTTCTCATTTCCTGAAGAGAACAGTGAAAGAAAGGGTGAGCTCAACTAGCCCAGTAAGAAATATTATGACTAAGATAATGCAGAATAAATTATCATTAGCCTTCAACAATGTTAAATTGATAGAATATAATAGATGACAAGTTTAAGCTGCAATGAACAAGCAATCCATTAGAAGAGTCGAGTAGAGCATAAAATCTACTATCTTTTATGATATAAAAAAGTTTTCATCAACTTTATCGCTAAGACTGAAACAATAAATAAAATCGAATCATCCCCGCATCACGGCGTAAGGATATTCATGTAATCATCAATGGTCATGATTATACTAGAATAATCCACGGTCATAATCATACCAACAAGCGTCCATGATGAACTACGAGGAAGCCAATGAGGACTTTTTTTATTTTATTTTTTCGCTAAGTTTGTTTGTATATAGAAAAAGAAGAGAAAAACAATCGAAAAGGCATACCCGAAGCTTTTGATAGAACCCATGGGACAACCCCAAAATGGACAACAAAAGACTAACAACCAAGCCGAAAAGAAAAGAACAAGCGATACTAAGCGGGACAATAGAAAAACAAGCATGAAACCTTAAACAACATAGACAACCAATCACGTGAAACCAAGCGGACGGAGGGGGGAATCGAATCGAACTACTTTGCGATGGCAGAAGGAAGTCAAGCATATGAAGAACTACGAGACCAAACCCATCTATCTGAACCAAGCAAACCGAAGTCGAAACCCGAAGCCAAAGCAAGCAAGCGAAACCGAAGCCAACACTAACATCCCCAAACATCCGAAGACAAGGGAAGAACCGAAACGCAGCCGAGATGCCAAGTGGATCTTGACCGATCCTTTCTTCGCCACAAGGCCGAACCAGACATCTGATGAAAGAGGCTACGAACCCAAAGCAGATGAAGCAATGGTGAACCACACCAGCGAAGAGGCCGAATCGCCATGGAAACCGAACACTCATAAGCAATTTGGCATGATAAGAACAATCGAGTTCAGACACACTGAGTTTGAAAAGCTGGGGAGATCGAACTAAATCGCATTGCGGTGACCGAAGAGGATCTTTGAAGCATAGGAGGACTACGAGAGCCGAAGAGAGGACCAAACCATCTTGGCCAGAACCCCAAAATCAAGCCAAAACTCCGGCGGAACCAAATCCCTGACTTCCAGAAGACAAGAGGAAGAACCACAAGCCAAATTTGGACCTTTCTTGGCCACCAAGCCGAACCACTATGGACTAAAGATGCTACCCAACATGGAAAGAAGCAATAGCAAACCAAACCAAAAGCAGAGGCCGAAGCGCCAAGGAGACCGAATCTGCCGAACCCCATGGAAGCTAAGCTAATTCGGAATTTAGCGATGGCCAGAAACATTTCTGCAGAGAAGACCAAACCAATAACCATGAAATGCAGACCACCATGAGGCCTCACAACCAAATACTTAGGACAGGCCTAGTCTGCGCAGCCTTGAGGAATTTGGGGAAAGAAGAAAGCCTTGACTTAGTGATATTAATAATCTCCCTAGCCAAAACATTCACAGGCATTTTGACATTTTTATGGACAATTGAGTTTCTAACTGCCCAAAGTTTGTAAATGGCGTGGTGAAAAGACCCGACTTTAAAATATCGAATAGAATATTATTTCCTTTCGGATGAATGATATAGTCCACGGACTATCCCGACTCCTTGGAACATTGGTCCGGACTCAGAAGCAACACGTAAGAAGAAGGCGATGTAGAATAGGGACAATCAAAGAACAAATGAGAGAATGTCTCGGCATGATTTGCGTGAGAAGAGGCGATGCGTGATAGACGGAAGCTATGGTAGCGGAAGAACCTATCATTTGTGGGTAATCATCTTAGAAGAGCAAAGCCATGTGGTAAAGGAGAATCGGGGGATATGGAGGGGGAACCAAAGCAATTTAGCCCATGGGACTTTGAGCACGCATGGCGAATAGATTCCCAGATAGTGGAAGCTTTGAGATGTTTCACCGCCCGGTTGTCCCAAAGAATCAAGTCCTCGGCATCGGAAGGATTAGGAAGAGATGAAAACAAGGTGCGTAATTGTTGCACATCATGATGATTCTTGGAAGGCAAAGACCATGCACCCCATAGATAGATGATCAATAAATGGCGCGATTAATGGGGATTACGGGTTGGATAGCAGAGAAGGAGAGGGATTTAAGGGTTGCCCATTCAACCACGGGTCAAACCAGAGACTGAAGGAATTACCACATCATTCGTCACATTACGGTCATGATTATACCGAATAATCCCTGGTCATAATCATACCAAGTCCATCTATGCACTTAAGCCAAAGATGACTTTAATCACAATATAAGCATGATGATGATGACAATGACATAATAATTCAATAAAACAAGTTCAAGGATAAATTTTAAAGTTTTATAATTTTAATTTATCCAGAAATCAATAACGTCCAAATTGTCAACATGATACTTCTTTGTGGAGTAAAATTCAAGAATGCTCGGAAGAATATTTTCATGAAAAGATACTGGATGAAGCGCAAATATCAAGGATATTCCACTAATTTCATGGAGTATAGAAGCCAAAACTTTAACCAACTGAGTATAATAGAATATATGAAACTGCAAATGGATTTTTGCCCGCCATGCGGTAATCCACATAGACAGATCATTTCCATAATTTAATAAGGAATGAATACGAAGGATCATTTACCATGCATGCGGTAATCCACATAGACAGGTTATTCTAATAGAATAATAAAGAATGGAATAATAAAAGAATTCACGGGCATGCGTAATCCGCGCAGCATGAGTTATTCAGCGAGAATGATAAAGAATGGAATCGGTAAATGCGTAACCCATGCAGACGAGGATATTCTAATGAATAATAAAGAATGGAACGGTCATGCGTAATCGCACGAGATAAGATATTCAATGAATAATAATAAAGAATGGAATAACAATAGAATTCACCACGGCATAAGATAGAGCCTTACAGACGGGTTATTTCAACAGAATAATAAAGAATGGAATAACAGAAGAATTTCACCATGTATGCGGTACTTCGCATAGACAGGTTATTTCAACATAATAATAAAGAATGGAATAACAGCCCTTACGAGTATTGAAAGAAACATAACTCTCTTCATGAATACGAAAGATTAAAACCCCTTACTTTAGAAGACTAGATACTGGAATAGTGAGGTAGCAGACTTCTCTTCTTCGTTCTCTCTATAATTTCTCTATATAATAATGTTAGATTTGTAATATTCATGAACGCAATCAAATTGCACAAATAAGCGGAAACGTGTAAAAATCAGAGTTTAAAATTTTACAAACCATATACCCGGATCATCTTTTATGCGTAATTATTAATTAAACGAAAAGAAAAAGAACAAGAATCGTACCCTTGAAGATTCATGCTTTTTCAGGTACAAGTTCACCTCCAAATCCTTTCGCGTTCAACTTGAATCCACCGGGTTGGTTCCTACCTTTGATCAACGTTAGCCACCCAAGTGTTTAGCCTCTAGAGGTGATCCACCAAGGAAGAAGAAAGATTTAAGAAGATGGGTATTTGGCAAAACCTTAGTTTTTCCTATCTCTCATAGAAAAGGAGCATACTCTCCAACAATTGGAATCACTTATATTTTGATATCTGATATAAGACTCCACTTATAAAGATATCAGTTAACCCATCTAATCTAATTAGAAAATACGGTATTATTTAATTAATTAAATTCATTTAATTAATTAAGCTCCCTAATCTTATTAGGGATAATTAATTAAACTCTTTTAACTAATTTTCCCTCCTAATCCTATTAGGAATAAATGAGAGTACTTGTATTAAATTAATTCCTAAACTCTTTTAGAAATTAAAATAATTATAATTGTAATAATATTAATAAGACTCCTCTTATTAATTTATATTTAATATTTTAAAATATTAAATAATAAATATTAAGCTATTTAATTTATTCTATCACCATAGATTAAATTAAATATACTTAACAAGGTGAATCTCATGGGGTAGTCTCTCTCTCTAGAGTTTACTCTCCCTTCTCTCTAGGATTTTAGCCCGGCTTTGTTCCCCAGTTCCTTTTCGTTTTCTTTCTTTCCTTTTTAGTCTCCGCCCATCCTCACCTACCTTCTCCATCCCCACCAAACTTTTAGGTTTACCCATTCTAGCTTACGGGTTTCTTCCTTCTCCTTCTCCACCTCCCTATCCCTCCCTTCAGGCCTCCTCTTCTCTAACATCCAGACTTCATCTTCCCCCCCCCCCTCTCCCAGCTCAATCTCTTGCCTCTCCCTCGTTTAGTACTTTGGTGTCATGGTCGATCATTCTCATCTCTCCGTTGGAAACTCGGAGAGTAGTCCTTCTCGGGATTTCTTTGGCAAAGTTTGGTGTCTCCATTCCAAACTCTCCTTTAGCCTCTGTTGCCTTGGAGGAATCTGAGCCTATTCCCTCGAATGTTTCTATCGGATTCGATGAATCTCTGCGCCTTTCTTTGCTTTCAATTTGGAGGAGACCCTTGGTCTGCCACTTCCTCGGCGACCCAAGATATCTTTAAAAGATTCATTACTTCACTAAGAATGACCGTGAAGAAGCACTTCTTTGAAAGAAGGAAGAATGCTAAGGCGATGGACTATATTTACGCATACAGGACTTCCTCTCGAAGATGTTAACAACCTCTCTTCTATTGGGATATCTGCTGCGTTAGCTAATGCTACCGTAAGGTGTTCGATTCTTGTCTGCTTCTTGCTAGCAAATGCTCGCAAGGACTATTTTCTTTGTCTCTGGGAGTCCTCGGCTCTGATTACATCCCCCTCCCTTGAATGCCCGGCTAATGTTCTTTGGCTTGCCTATTCCCCTAAGTCACGGAGTTGGTGAGTTGCAAATTCGAGTTAATGAGAAGAACTTGGGGTTGAGCTTCTTTTCCCCCTTGCCGAATTTGAAGGAGTGTTACAGTTAACCCCCTGTGGAAATCCTTGACTTGGCCTTAATAAATGGTCTTCTAGCCTTGTTGGTCAATTTATCCACTCGAAGCTCCGTTCAAGTTGGTTGAATCTTACGCTAAAAAATTATGGGGCACCTTGGATTGACAAAAGTCTATCTTCATGATAAAGGGTACTTCTTATTCAAATTTGATTCGGTGATAGAAAGAGACAATGTCTTAGCCTCGGGTCCATGGTACATAGCTTCCAAGCTTCTTTGCTTACTTGTAGTGGCGAGGAAGGGCTAATTTAAATTATAAGCGATAGTAGCAAAGTTCCGATATGGGTAAAGTTGATAATATCCCCTCTCTTCTTTGGACAAAGGAAGGTCTAAGTTACTGGCAAGTGCGGTTGGTGGTAGTTATTTGCCGACAACATGACTTCTAAGTTGGAACCTATGAGCTTTGCTCGAATATGTATTGAGATTGATGCTTTGTCTTCATTTCTTGCCTCCATCAATCTTTGTTGTATTTGTGGGATTGCTCGGGTTGAAGAAACCAGTAGCAAGTGAAAGTGGAGTATTGGGCGAGGCCCCCCTCTGTTCTAAATGTAAGCTGTTTGAACATTCCCTTCTCAAATGCAGAAAACTAACTTTTAGTGGGTTCCCAAACACTCCCAGAGCCCTCTGTGAGGCCCCTTGTTCCACTATTCCTAGCCTGAACCAAGGCCTCTCCTCCTCCAGGACCCAGAAGGTTCATGGACCGCTGCCGTTTCAAAGGACTTAAAAGCTCCTCCTCCCCCTTCCGGCCTCTCCTTTCTCTTCCACCAGCGCCTTTTCCCTATTGCTCCCCCCCTTATTCACGGTGATGAGTGCAGAATCTCCTATTCCCCTAATCCTTTACTTGATAAGCTTAAGCAAGTTGATGAGAAGGAATGCGAGGAACACAGAAGCATAAGACTGGGCACGGAAAGGAGCCTCTTGAGTTCTAAGAAGAGGAACAAAGGTCAAGGGTCTTCCCCCTCTAGACTAATACTTTCCCCCTTTTTTATGACATTCTTTTGTTCATATAATGTCGGGGTTTAAATAAAAAAAAAAAAGCGGGCTTTTGTTTCGCAACTTTTGTTAGACAACCATATCTCCTTTGTGGGCCTCATTGAGACGAATAAAAGCTACAAATGCTTCCGAATATCGCGGGCTATCTGTAAGTGGCGGGTTTGGAATTTTAACTATGACTACCACGAGCAGTACGGATTTGGGTGGGTGGGATCCTTCTATTTGGAGAGTGGATGTCTATTTCAATCGCCCAAGTTTCCCACTTCAAGCTCTTTCCTCTTTATGGCGGTTATCAATCTTGGCTTCTATAGTCTATGGCGAGAACTCTATAGTGGAGCGATCGTCGGTTGTGGGGTGACCTTAATTCCTTGTCCTCCTCGGACACTTGGTGTATTCTTGGGGACTTCAACACTATCAAGAGTGTCTACGAATCGGAAGGTGGTGATTCTTCTTGGGAATCGGGTATGGTGACTTTAATATTTGCTTAGAGACACTATTGGTGTTCTTGATATTCGTCTTATTGGGCCTCTGCACACATGGTGGGCTGTCGGGTTGCTAATCCTATTCATAGGAAATTTGGATAGAGCGATGGGTAGCAGTTCTTGGTTCAACGTAATGTCGATTCCCTAGTCACTTATGGTCCTCGTGGTCTTTCCGATCATTGTCGGTCTTACTTATCTTGGTATGCTTCTTGGAAAGCCAAGAAGCCATTCCAATTCTTTAACTTCATGCTGGAGTTGGAAGGGTTTGACGCTGCTGTCTCGGATTGTTGGAGTATCAGAATTCGTGGAAATCCCTTTTTCATCTTTAATGAGAAACTTTGAAGATTCAAGTGCGCCCTCAAAACCTTGAACTCTTCTAACGGTAACTTATCGAGGAATGTTAGCACCCTTCAGGCTCAGCTGGTCACCGTTCAGCAATCTCTTCATGCAAATCCCTTAAACTCTTGTCTGCTTGCCCTAGAAGACAAATGCTCTCAGTCCTTATGGAAAGCATTGGCTCTTGAAGAATCTCTCTTGCTCCAAAAATCCCGAGCCACTTGGCTTGCCCAGGGCGATAAAAATTCAAATTTTTTGCCAATGTTATCAAGAGTAATTGGAACCACAACAAAATTCTCTCTATTTTTAATAGCTCTGGTGTTCTTATTGAGGATCGGTAGGGTATTCATTGAAGTGGCGGTGGACTATTTTCGGGATCTCACGGGATCCTCTCCTCCTACTTACCACAGTCGTGATCTTACGGAAAACTTCGTTACAAAGCGGATTACTCTCACCTTTCAATTGCTAGCTTAACTACTCCAATTCTTGATTACGAAATTCTTGCGGTCCTTGATCCATGAAAAGAATAAAAGTCCAAGGTCTGACGGTTTTAATGTTAATTTCTTTCTCCATTCTTTGGGACATTATAGGCCATGATTTCCTTCTTTCTTCTTTGTCCACTCTTTCTTCATCTCTGGGCACCTTAGGTGTGGAGTTAATGCTGTGACTATTGCCTTGATTAGAAGGCGAATAATCCATCAATATGTCAAATTTTAGACCTATTTCTTTAACGCTGACACAATCTACAAATGTATAGCGAAGATCCTTGCCAATAGGCTCAAATCATTCTCCCTTCCCTTATTGACCATGCTCGAGTACGCCTTCATCTCGGGGAGAAGCATTAGTGACAATATCCTCCTTGCGGGGAGCTTTTGGGAACTACCACAGACTTTACGGTCTGCCGGTGTGCTCTTAAAATTGATATTCGGAAAAGCCTTCGACCTTTGTTGACTAGAGGTTTCTCTTGGATTTGTTGGGCCTTCTTAAATTCCCCTATTTTCATTGGCTCCGAGTGCATCACTCGACTATGTTTTCTATCAAAGTCAATGGAGGTCTGTTTGGCTACTTTAAAGGGGCGAGGGTCTTAGGCAAGGGGATCCCCTGTCTCCTTACTTATTCGTTCTAGCTATGGAAGCCTTCTCCATGATTCTTCACAAGGAAACTCTGTTGCCTAATTTCAAGTTTCATTGGAAAACAGAATCGTGCAACATATCCCACGTATGCTTCTTAGATGATATTCTCATATTACCGCCATGGCGATTTGGCCTCTGTTTCCATTATTCACTCGTGCATTCAATCCTTCTCTATGTTTTACGGCCTAATTCCTAATGCTCGTAAAAGTCTGTGTTTCCTTGCCGATGTCCCCAAATGATGTTAAGGTAAGTATTAACTTGTTGTTGGGTATTCCTTTTGGAGTATTACCAATTAGATTTCTCGGGGTCCCTCTTATCTCCTCTAAACTCTCCCATTCAGATTGTAAACCCTTGATTCATAGAAATTCTTGCGGAGTTTCCTCTTGGACCTCCGTTTCTCTCTTATTCGGTAGAGTTAAATTTGATTAAATCGGTGCTCTTTGCAATCAATCATACGGGCCTCCCATTTTATTCTTCCTAATTAGGTTCTAAGAGCCATTTAATCTATCATGTGTAGATTCCTTTGGAAGGGCCTTCTCTCCTTGGCATGGTACAAAAGTCTCTTGGAAGGATTTGTCCCTTCCCTTTGTGAAGGTGGTCTTGCAATTAAGAACCTTCTTGATTGGAACTCGGCTCTCATTATTCTCCAACTTTTAAAGGTCATCTCCCCATCTTCTCCCCTCCTTGTGGGCTAAGCTGGGTCAAATCAGCAGGTTCTATCAAAGACCAATTTACGGTATATCTCGAATCCCTTGGGTTTTCATGGATCTCGCGTAAAATCCTTAAGCTTCGTTCCATAGCTCTCCCTTTCCTTACCTATAGAGTTGGGAATGGAAATTCCTTCAGTCTCTGGTTTGACCCGTGGTTGAATGGGCAACCCTTAAATCCCTCTCCTTCTCGCTCTCGACTCCAGAATCCACATTAATGCGGCGCATTTCGACATCATCTACATGGGTGCATGGTCTTTGCCTTCCAGTAATCATCATGATGTGCAACAATTCTGCACCTTGTTTTCATCTCTTCTAAAGCCCGAGATTCGGCAATATCTTATATCTCATAAATTTTCTTTATATTCAGATGTTGTAAACAGGGCTCAATTATTAGAGCGAGATAATGAGTATGTGCAACCGAGGGACCATAACGAGGGTCATCTGGGGTGGCAATGATCATCATCGAGCGATGATAACCAACAAGGAGGAAAAATAAGAACAAAGCGGTAACCACTCGGGTGGTCGTCGCGGCCGTGATAATAGGAGAGGTGAGTCAAGTGGAAATTTGTAAAGAGGAGATTTAACAATGACGGGAAGACATCGATGGCAGTACCAAGACCAACAACAAATTCTAGGGGAGAGAGAGCAGCCTTGATTAGATGTTACAAATACGGAAAAGAGGGACATATCACCAAATTGTCCACAACAATCAAGGTATGTTATAAGCTGTGGAAAGGAAGGCCACATAGCTTGGGATTGTTACGTAGCAAAACCAAGTTCAACGGGGATGGTGACTCCAAAGGCATCCGGATAAGTCAAAATCACGGTTCTGGAAGACCGTTTGTCGTGGATGCGCCAAAAGCGAGGAACCACGAGCGAGGTGATTACTGGGTAAGATAATCTTGAACTCTTGTGAAGTTTATACCTTACTAGATACCGGTTCTACCCATTCTTTTATCTCTCCTGCTTGTGCTCAACGTTTAAACTTGACTCCGGAGAAATTAGACTTTGATTTATCAGTGGAGACTCCGTTGGGTGAAACTTTTGTTACATCTACAGTTTATAAATCTTGCATGATCTAAGTTAGCACTATCACATTACCTGTTGATCTTATCTCTTTAAATATACTTGCTTTTGATGTGATTTTAGGAATTGATTAGTTAACCACTCATCATGCCAAAATTGATTATTTTCGTAAGGTTGTTAGTTTTCATATTCCTAACCAACCTGTCATACGAATTCAAGCAACTAAACCACTAAAATCAGTCACTATCATATCAATCCATAAAGCTATTCGTTTATTGAAAAACGGATGTCAAGCTTTCTTAGCCCATGTTATGGATTTGAACAAAGACAAGTCAGATTTGAATAATATTTACATTGTTAGAGAATTTCGATGTATTTCTGAAGAACTTCCCGGTCTACCCCGAGCGTGATGTTGAATTCTTTATTGACCTTGAGCCGGGTACAAAACCCATTTCTAAAACCCCATATCGAATGGCTCTATTGAACTTGAGGAGTTAAAAGTCCAACTCTGAGGAATTGTTAGACATAGGTTTCATTCGGTCTAGTACATCTCCTTGGGGTGCTCTGTTTTATTAAGTAAAGAAGAAAAGGCGGGAGTATGCGACTTTATATTGACTCTGAGAATTAAACCATGTCACCATCAAGAATAGGTATCCAGATTACCTCGCGTTGATGACTGTTCGACCGATTGCAAGGAGCACAATTCTTTTCAAAGATTGATCTTCGTTCGGATATCATCAAATTTGAGATTAAAAGCGAGGATATTCCAAAGGCGCCTTGAACTTAATACGGGCATTATAAATTCTTAGTCATGTCTTTTGGATTGACTAATGCTCCTGCTTTGCTTTCATGGATATGATGAACCGTGTATTCAAGGAATATTTGGATCGGTTTGTTGTTGTGCTTTATTGATGACATCCTCATCTATTCCAAAAAGTGAAGATCATGAGCACTATTTGAAGTCGATACTTGAAAGGCTTCGTGAAAACAAGCTTTATGCTGTGAAGAAATGTGAGTTCGGCGAGGAAGTAGCATTCCTTGGGCACGTGGTGTCAAAACATGGAGTATCATTGACGGGAAAAAGATTGAGCGAAGTCAAAGTTGGGGAGCAACCAAAGTCGGTGACCAAAAGTGCGTAGCTTTTTGGTCTTTAGTGGTTATTATCGGAGATTCGTGGAAGGTTTTCTCGAATCGCCATCTCAGATTCTTTCGGTGACTCGGAAAGATACAAAATTCATTATGGAGCGAGGAATGCGAGAAGAGTTTCCAAGAGCTCAAGAGGAGACTCATTTCGGCACTGTTCAGCAATACCATCGAATACGGATGGATTTGTTATATACAATGATGCTTGAGGTAAAGGGTTAGGATGCGTTCTCATGTAACATGGGAAAGTCATAGCCTTTATGCCTCACGACAACTCAAAGAATATGAGAGGAATTATCCTACTCATGATCTAGAGTTAGGCTGCAATGATCATATTCGTTGAAAATTTGGAACACTACTTGTATGGGGAGAAAGTGGAGATTTATACGGACTATAAAAGCCTCAAATATTTCTTCACCCAAAAAGAACTCATGCGCAAGCAACGACGTTGGCTTGAACTATTGAAATATTATGATCACACTATTTGATATCATCACGGAAAAGCGAGCGTAGTGGTGCGCATTGAGTAGAAGATCATATCACGATCTGAGTGCGATATTGTCAATCAAAGGCCCATTACGTATGACTTGCAAAGGATGGAGGTAGAATTAAAGACTCGAGGGACCCACATGATGATGGCGAATATCTGAGTAGAACCGACTTTAATCGATAAAGTTAAAAGTTGCTCAAGCTACGAACATGGAGCCGATCGCGTGAAGAAGAAAGTCAAGAAGGTGCTATTCCGAGAAGCAAGAATCGATGAAGAAGGAATACTTAGATTCAACTCCGGACTTTGTGTTCCTAACGATTCGACTTGAAGCATAGAATCATGATGGAGGCACCTGACACACCGATTTGCAATCCATCTTGGGAGTACCAAAATGTATCATGATATTCGACATACATTTTGGTGGAACAATATGAAGAGAGAGATCGCGGAGTTTATCTCGAGGTGTTTAACTTGTCAACGTGTAAAGGCGGAGAATCAAGTACCAAAGGGTCCATTACAACCACTTGAGATTCCGAAATGGAATTGGGAACACATTACTATGGATTTCGTTACAGGTCTTCCCAAAGTTTCTCAAGGTATAGATGCTATTTAGTTTATTGTTGATAGATTAACCAAGTCTGCCCATTTCTTGCCGATACGTGAGATTTATTCCCTTGAACGTCTTGCTAGTATGTACGTGAATGAGATTTTGAGATTGCATGGCATGCCAGTATCCATAGTTTCGGATCGTGACCCAAGATTCACTTCACGATTTTGGGTTAGCTACTGAGAAAGCTATGGGCGCGGATTTCTGATTGATTCGAGATACCATCCTCAAAGCAGACGGACAATCGAGAGAGGACTATTCAAACCCTTGAAGATCTATTAAGACTTTGTGTCCTAGATTTTAAAGGAAGTTTGGGATAAGTACTTGCCACTGGTGGAATTCTCCTACAAAAACAGTTATCAAGAAAGTATAGGCATGGCTCCATTTGAGGCGTTGTATGGACAAAAGTGTCGTTCTCCGATTATCTTTGGGGCGAGGTGGGAGAAGCAACATTGTTGGGACGAGAATTGAAATACGCATGACTACTGAGAAAAGATCCAAATGATTTGACAACGTATTCAAACCTCACAAGATCGACAAAAGAGTTATCTTGATCTTCGTAGAAAAGGCGTGGAGTTTAATATTGGAGATCGTGTATTGTTACGTGTTACTCCATGGAAGGGAGTTACAAGAGATTGGAAAGAGAGGAAAGCTCGATCCACGATTTGTTGGTCCATTTGAGATTCTTGAATAGAATAGAAAATGTGGCCTATAGACTCGCATTACCTCTAAGTATGTCTCGTGTTCATAATGTTTTTCACATATCCATGCTTCGTAAATATGTGAAAGACCCGAACCATATTATTGCGTTAGAACCAGACGAGATATATAGAAGATTTAACGTCGAAGAAGTACTGTTAAGATCTTGGATAGGAAAAAGCATATCCTACGCACCAAGGTTATACCACAAGTTAAGGTTTTGTGGAGAAACCATGCTATTGAAGAAATGACACAGGAGTTGGAATCGAAATGAAAGCGAGGTATCCTCACCTTTTTGAACACAGTGCGTATGTTAATTTCGAGGGCGAAATTTCATAAGGAGGGAGGTTGTAAGACCCCAACTTATTATAAATAAAATCAAATTTCCTCTAATTATTATTGTGAATAATAAGGTATTAATTTGATATAATTCTCACAGTTATGGGTGAAATGTGCAAATTTTGCAAAATATCTGAGTGATGTTATAAAATAATCATTGTTGTGAGAGAATATTCATTTGGTCGTGGAATATTTCTTGTTATCGGGGAATATTAAATGCGATGCCTTGATCATTTGTGGGCCCCATAAAGAATAATTGTCGGATGAAGAAAGCGACAAGTTTGAGTTTTATAAATATTGGCGTAGTTATTACTGAATTAACCTTTGTTGGAATACCCGGTGGTTAAAATACGATGTCTGGCGTGGATGCGCAGTATTGAAGAATTATTGATCCTTACGTAAGAAGGCACTAGTCGATAATTATTTACATGAATTCTTATTCAATATTTTATTTTATTGATTCAATAATTGTTGCGTTGATATTTTATATTATTGTTGTTTCAATAATTGTCATTGCATGAGACTTCCCATTATCAGATCAATAATTCATATTATTTGAATAATATTATTAGATAGCATTATTGGCAATGTCTAGAAAGTTCTGTCAATGAGAGGTTTGGTCACCTAATTGCTAATTGCACGCCAGTAAGGAGAAATTCTTATCGAAAAACCCCCTCTTTCCTGGGAACGGCCTGGTTGTCATAAATGTGATTCTGTAATATTATTTGTGAATAATTAATTATTTATTCATATGATAAGGAAATATTTATTTTATGTGGATATAAATGTTGGATATATTTATTGTGGTTAAAAAATGAAAGAGTTAATGTTGAGGTATTTTATCAGTATTTTTGTCGGAATGGAGGTATTAAAATATTAAACCAGTGTTTTTGAGATATATTGCGTGAGTTATAATTTTTAATCCGACCGTTGGATCGTTGTAATTTTTGGTTATGTTATACATATATAAGTTGAGTATATGTCCACAAATTTTGAACCGTTAAAATGAGCGTATGATTTGTTATGAATTTTAAGAGGTGTTGGTTCGAGAAATTGTTGAAGTATCCGAATTTAGCATTTTGATGGAAAATTCTAGAATTGAGTGGGCCCCACTTGTGGTTGGTGAAGAAATGTGCTTATTTTTATTTCAAATGTGGTGGGTGGGAATAGTAGCAGGTAAAGCCATCGAGTTTTGGTCAAGTCTGCTAATATTTTCCTATAAATAGAGGGCTAAGTTAGAATTGAAAATCACACCGAAACATAAGTTTTCTCTTTCTCTCTAGATTATTGAGTGTATTTTGTGAGTATTTAGATACTTTTGTGAGTTTCTATTCATCGGATGCAAGTTTCCTTGACCTTATCTGGAGATATTAGATCGAAATCTTGGTATTTTGAGGTAAGGGGTGTTATATTCTTCTTAAAATGATATTTTCTTCAATATCATTATACCAAAATGTTGGTATGAACTTTTATCAAATTTAGAATTTTTTGTGTCGGGGTTCTTATTCACGTGTCTCGGCCACTATTCACGAATCTGACTATTCATAGAAAAATAAAATTTTCTTCTTTTTGTCCAAAATGTCTATTATGGTTACTATCTTTGATTGTATCCATGTTTTGATCTTTATTCTTGAATTTTGCTTCAAAATTGGTTATTATGGAGTATTATTGATCTTGGATAAACTGTTATATGAATCCTTACTATTTGTTCTTCTGTCTCACTGGATTCGTTTTCTTTAAAATATTTTTCAGCATCCTCAGTCCTAAATCACTACACCAAAAATGACTTATAGCGAAGGAATTTTTGTGAAGGAATTTATTCCTTCACATAAGGAGTTGTTTAGCGAAGGAACAGTGAAGGAAAAAAATATAGTGACAATATAGTTATTAGCGAAAGAAACATCCTTCGCAATTTATATTTTTTTCCTCGCAAAATTGGGGCGATAGAAAGATTTTTGGAGCCAATTTATGATGAAAATTTGCGAGGAAAAAATCTATTTAGTGAAGGAATTATTACTCACTATATATCATTATTCAGAAGTTTTTTGCGAGGGATAAAATTGGTCGCTATCTTTTTCTAAATAACTTTTTTTGAATTAATTGTAGTGAATATAAATACCTTAAATTTTTATAATAGTAAATTTAATTTTAATAACAGCTTTTTAAGTAACTTACAATATCAACTATTTATTTTAATAAACTATAAAGTAAATAACTTTACACTATGTTAAACTTTAAAAATTCTCCATAAAAGTTTATTTTTATGATCATACTTAAATAAAGTTAAAGTTAAATAAAAATAAAATTAAATAATCACTACAAGAAATTAGGAATGTAGTGAAGAAAAATTTGTGAAGAAATTCATTCTAACAATGAAGGGAAAAAAATTAGTGACAATATAGTTATTCTGAACGAAACATTCTTCACAATTTAGATTTTGTTTTTTACAAAATTGAGATGACAGAAGGATGTTTAGCGCCAATTTTTGATGAATGTTGTGAAAAAAAAATATTATTAATTAAGAAAATTATTACTCACTACATATTATTTGTGATAGATTTTTTGCGAGAGATAAAATTAGTCACTATTATATTAAAATAAGTTTTTTAAAATTAATTATAGTGAATATAAATTATATTATATATAAATAAATTAAAATTTTTAAAATAATAAATACGGTCGCTATAAGAGTATAAACCAAAATGAAATTATGTGCGAAAATGTTCCCCCATTATTTTCACGCCTGCCCTCTCCCTCAATTTACACTCCCTCAGATTAGAAAATACAATCAGTCGAGCCCAAATCCCCCATTTCCCAGTTTTGTTTTCCAACTCTCTAATCCCTCGTTTCACAACCCATTGTTGAAGCCAGTCCTCTCTCCCCTTTGTGCCACTGCCGATCTACCATCTTAGTGCGGATTTGTAGAAAGGTGATTATAATGATCTACTCTCAATTTCTTAATTCCACCAAAAATAATTGCAAAAAGGGCAAAGCCCTAGCTAATTCTTCACTCGCAATCGGTACTTAAGATTTTGTCTCGTTCTCTCTCTGCCCTATTTTTCTTTCACAGTATTTTCATAGAGATATAGGAAGGTTTTTGTGCAATAATTTTAAGGCTTTGTTTTTATTTGAATTAGATTAATATTGGGGTCTTTGTTTGGTTCAGATTCATCATGAAGTTTACAAATTCCAGTGTTTATTTCATTTTGTAAAACGGACAGCTCATCATTACTAAATTCTCAGGTAAATACCTTTTTCTACTGTAATTTGGTGTTGAATTTTGCGTGTGCTTGTTCTGTATATATTGAATTCAATTTTTCTTCTTTTAAAGTGCTTGTATTTGTTTCTATGAAATTTTTTTCTTTCCCTTTTTCTGTTTTCTTTTGGTTAATTCCACACAAACAATTGCTACCGGCCAAATGTTGGTTTAATTGTATGAAGGAATGAGATTGACGAGGTTACATATTTGTGGGTTGGTTAGTTACGAGATTTATATTTGGTGTTACTTCCTTTAATATTAATTTTATTGATCAAGAGAAATCATTTGACTTAAAACATATTGTACTAAACGAATTATCAAGGTACTTAACTAGCTAGTTGGGTATGATCTTAAACTTGTGATATGAGTGTCACTCATGTTCAGCTATGATTGTTTCTTTAATGTGAACACCTACTTTAAGTTGTACTCTGTTTACAGAAATGTTCAATATATTATATACAAAGTGTATGCAGTATACCATACTAGAAATTCCATGGTCAATAATTTGGTAGGGATGGTTATAGCTTTTCTTTATTTGTCAAGGACCTTATTGATTTCTTTCTTTTTTATTTTATTTTTGTGGCATGTACACTTTAGTTTTTCTACAGGTGGATTTAAAGTGTATTTGGGTTTATACTCTTTGGTGTAAAAATTATTTGGTACTATTTTAACTAGCTAGAACGTTATCCAATTACTTTTCCTTTACATAACGCTCACGTTATAGTTGGTTCATTTGCATCTTGTCTTGTTTCTACCAAGTTTTATGAAACATTCCTGCTCCATAAAAGAGTCACATTTGTTATTAAAAAAAATTTGATAATTGTAAAATTAAAAGAATCCTCCTTTTATTGGTTTTAGTATAAAATGAATAATATCCTCAAGTTCATCATTATAATTTCATTATCATGCCACCGCTACATCGTAAATTACACTTTATTATTTAGAGGTCAACATGAAACAAATATACATCTTTAATATTTTTATGAGACTTTTTTTGTAGGTCGAAGGAACTGGTAATTATGGGAAGATAACTTAGAGCAACTTTATGGGTATTTTCCCTTTATTTTATTATTTAGAGGTCAACATGAAACAAGTATACATCCTTAATATTTATATGGGACTCTTTTTGTAGGCCGAAGGAACTGGTGATTATGGGAAGATAACTTAGAGCTACTTTATGGGTATTTTCCCTTCATTTTGCACTTGTAAAATGCTCTTACTGTCTAACATATATCCTATCCCTTTTCCCCCTAGTATCATGTTTTTTCCTTCTAGGTATTGAGCTAATCCCTCTCTGATTTTTATTGTTAACTCTCAATCTCAATCCATTTGTTGATTATATGTGCTGGACATGGTAATAACCTTAATCCTTTTAATCAAGGCTCTGAGAATTTAAAGAAAAAGTTGATCTGCTGATTACTGTACTATTAAGTGACAATTTACTAGTATTAATCATCAGCACTTGCATCACTGAGTGGAAAATTGAAGTTGGGGGTGAGGACAGCAGTCATAGTAGAACGAGTCTTACAGTAATTGTGCTCAATTTAAGACACTATTGAGTGGTTCTTTGATGAGAAATCTTCACTGTAACCGATTTATCAATCATTTATCATATCTTATTTTTTTGTTCTGTTATTCAATTTCATTACTTATTCGTACACCTAATGATGAATATCTTTTTGGTTCTATTAAATTTTTGTTTATTGGATCATGGGAATAATCGGTCATTGGTTTGATTGAAAGTGTATTGTGGGGAGTACTAACAAGATACAAGGGTGTAGCTGAAAGTGTAGATCACTTGTAATGTGCACTACTTTGATTTGGTTTGATAATTCCTGTTCCGTGTAGTCCATCATGAGTGGGAGGATCACTTGTTGGGTCTTACTTGTTGATTTCTACCTGCATCCCACTGTGTTTCACTTTTGTCTTCAATGATGGTGGTATATTGGATGGATTCATATTTCAGTTTTCCCTTTCCTTGATCCTCTTGCCGAACTTGTTGTCTCAGTTATGATCCTCAAAGCTGTACTTGAAACTGGTTATGGGAGGTATTATTCTTTCTTCTTCTTCCTTTGGTTGCTATTTGATTTTTTTTAATTAATTGCTAAATGATAGACTAGTTTTTTTTTTTTGAAATTACAAGCTTAAGCGAGGGATGATTCCATCAACTGGGGGGTTGATTGTCAATGATAGCAAGATGAATTCTACTCATTGCTTCTTCTTTGCTTACTTCATGGTTGCATTGCTCATAGGTTCATTTTAGATAGGCTTGCGCAGCCACCTTAAATGGATAAAAGGCTCATTTAAGAGCAAGTATACTTGCCTCGCAAAACCAGGGACAACTTTGCATAGTTGGCTTTTATTCACCTGTCCAAACTGATTTTGTGAATCTTAAGAAGGTGATTAGTAGTTAAACTAAGATTATGAACTCACTAAGTGGCAGACTATAAATCTCCATATGTGACATGTTTCTGAATTTTTAGTGTCTTGGAACTGGTGGATGCTGCAGTCCCATCGCATCTTTTGGATCCTACAAGACTAACTATTCAACAAGTTCATGAATGGCCAGTCATCATATTTCAAAAATGTGTGATCGCTTATCAGGTTAATGGTTTATCTCACTTAATTTAAAATTTTCAATTTCATCTTTCCTTATTCTTCATTTCATTGAATTTTGGTGTTTCTCTTGCAGCATGAAGTTTACATGCCCAACGTTGATTTACTTGAAGAAAATGACATGAAGTGGACCTAACATGACACACTTTATTCCTTCTAGTTCATTGTTATTCTTTCAATTTTCTTATGTTAGTTAATAAATATTGTAGATACTATGGTCTTTTAGACCAAGTTACAATAAAAAATTATGTACTTATCGTGACTCGAGCATTATCTATTTATATATGGAGTATTGGTTTTATTATCTCTTTATGCATTAGTTTATCAATTAGTTTGAAACAAGTATGACATTTATATTTATTTAAAATATTAAATTTAATATTTCTTATAGAGATTAATAATAATAAATACGAAATCACTGATTTGAAAATTAATTATAATTTGCAATGAATTTTGATTATTTATCAATTAATTTTTTATTTACAAATTTATAATTTGTGAAGGATTTTACTTGAGAAATGGACATTAATGAAAGATTATTTTCCTCACTAAATCTTTTCCAGTTAATTAGTTAGTCATCAATGAAGGATTATTTTCCTCACTAATTTGATGATACATTCTCAATTTATAATTAGTGAAGGAAAATTTTCTCTCATTAAATAAATTTGTTCTTTACTATATATTATTTGTGAGGGAATAAAGTTATTCACTAATTTTAAATAGTCTTTCTTAAAATATTATTTGTGAAGGAAACCAATCTTTCACTAAATAAAAATATTCCATTACTAAATACAATTTGTGAAGGAATAAGTTATTCACAATATATCCTTCACAAAAAACATTTAGTAACTACTTAGCGAATGATACCCAATTGCGAGGAGGTCTAATGCGAGCACTCGTGTGAAGAAAATATTTCTTCGCAATAAATCACTTGTGAGAGATATAGGGCCTCTAGTGAAGGATTTATCCAATTTGCTCTCCACTCACCCCATGCAGTGTACTTTCTCATTTTAAACACCTGTGAGCTCATATATAACCCTTTTGTACCTACAAAAGCCAGTGTTTACCAACTTTAAAGATATAGAAGTTTTCTTTGGCAGTTAATTGTAAGCCTTCTCACACACTTTAGAGTCTTTCTCTTTATCTCTTCACACACCCTTCTTCACGTTGAGAGTCGTGTTGCGCGCATTTTCCCGGACTTTGGTTCGTGGTTTTGTTTCGGCTTGTAAATATATATTGACTAACATTATCGAGTTATGCCTCGATTGAGCCTAGACTTCGGTCTGGAGCGTTTACTCACCTTTTTATATATATATATATATATATATATATATATATATATATATATATGAATTGTGGTCGGACTGTGTTCGATGAGCCTCGATTTTACATCCGGTGCGTTTACTACTGTTTTTGTATATATATATATATATATTTATATATATGAGCTGTGGTCGAACTACATTCGATGAGCACAGATTTTACATTCGGTATGTTTATATATATATATATATATATATATATATATATATATATATGAACTGTTGTCGAACTACATTCGATGAGCACAATTTTACATCCGGTGCATTTATTGCTTTTTTATATATATATATATATATATATATATATATATATATATATATATTAGTTCTACTTGGAGTTTCCTTCGTGGCGAGTTGATCTCTTTTACTGACTTTATTTACATTTCGTCCCTTTGGAGTTTCCTTCGTGGCGGTTGGCCGTATTCTGACTTCATTTATGTTTTGTCCCTTTGGAGTTTCCTCAAGTGGCGGTTGATACTTTTACGACTTTATTTACTTTTTCGATCCCCCATGGAGGTGCTTCGTGGTTGGTGATCCCATGCGTATATATATATTTATAGCTTTTTATATATATACCTTCTACGCTTTCATACAAATTGCGTTATCTTGTGCGCCTAGGAATCATGTGATCACAGATTCATCCAATTGGATCTAGATTCGGTTCCCGTGATGGACATTTTAAGCTGTAAGCAGCTTGTAAATTATTCTGCGGTGTCTGAATTTTCTCAGATGGTTTCCATACCCACGAGAAAGTCGACATTATTTTTGTACATTATTTTCGTACGGATGCCTCGCATTCGTAAAATAAAATCAATCAAGCCGAACACTTAATAAAATGGAAGTATAAAAGGTCTCAATTACTATTGAGCATCAGGGTTTGAAAAACCTTTTTATAAAACATCATTGCTATATCTTGCTAAAAACTGAATTTTTACATAAATTCAAACCCTGTGTATATAGGTTGAACGAGGCCTCACTACTTCCAAATAACAAACACATTGACCCCCCACACACACATTAGGATAATAGTTTCTTAAAAGAGGCGGTTACCATAGTAACACGGATGTGGGGGGTGCCTAACACCTTCCTTCGCATAACCAAGTCCCCGGACCCTAATGAATCTCGGTTTCACCAGGCAATTCGTTTATGATGTCACATCACCGGGTCGATGTGAAAACCTTTTCTCGGTTGTGTTGGTACAACCATTTAAAAACCAACTGGCAACTCTTATAGCATCCATCGTCGACATTATACATGTCGGACCTTTTTCACTTATTTTTTCAAACAAATCTCACCTAAAATGAGAACACCAAAGAACAAGTAACGAAAAGGGACATCTAAAAATCCCGACGTCGACACCGAGTATTGGATTATCTATGACACCCAGTGGAATGCAAATACAGTGAGCTCAAATTTAAGACGGGTTACCACAATTTGATGATTAATCCTTTTGTGCTTGAATTAGAACCAAAAACCCACTTGTAAACCTGGTTAATTTCGTTTGAGAATAATGATTAACGAGAGAATGGAGGAGAATGGGTTGGAACCCTAATTCATGTAGAACTCAAGTTAACCCCCAATTGGAATGTATAAACCCTCAAATTCAACTTGAGGGAGGCTAATTATTTGAATAAATTCATTTGAGATGAGGATTGGAGTGGATTTGGTGGTTTAGGGCTTAAGTTTGAAGTTAGAATGAGAAAGAGCGAAGTTCGATTGAGGTTAAAAGTGTTTTTTAAAACTGTAATTGAACGAATCCGCTGGGGCGGATTGATATTGTAAGACCCCGAAAATTTTTCTAAATAAAAAGGAATTTCCTTTATTTATTATTTTGAAATAGTAAGGGTGGATTTGATTAATGTGGATAGTTATGGGTAAAATACGCAAATATTTCAAAATAAGCAAGTGGTTATAAAATATTCATTGTTGTCGGGGAATATTCGTTTGGTCGTGGAATATTAAATGCTTCGTCAGAATATTAAATGCTGACGACGCTTGACCGTGTGTGCCCCATAATGCTTGAAGCGATTGGATGAAGAAAGCGACAAAAATAAGTTGTTTAAAAATAACGGCGTAGTTATTACAGATTATCTTGTTGGAATACCGTTGGTTAAAACACACTAATCTGGCGTTGTTGAGCAAGTAGCTACCAGTATTGCACCAATTATTGATTCTTACGTGAAGAAGGCACTACTCGATAATGGTTACGATAATTCTTATTCGATATTTTATTGAGTTAATAATTCTTTGCGTTGATATTTTATATTCTTTGTTGTTTCAATAATTGTCATTACACGGTATCTTTCATTATCGAAGCAATAATTCATATTATCTGAATAATATTATTAGATAACATTATTGGCAATGTCTAGAAAGTTACATCTAAGGAGAGGTTTGGTCACCTAATTGCGCGCGCCGAGAAGAAGAAATTCTTATTGGAAAGCCCTCTTTCTGAGGGCACGGTTGTCAATATTGTGATTACGTAATATTATTTGTGAATAATTAATTATTGATTTATATGATGAGGAAAATATTGATTTTATGTGGATATAGATGGAGAAAATTTTTAAAATGACAATTGTTGAAAATTAATATTTTATCTTTTACGATAAAATAATTCATTTAAATATATTATTTTAATAATATATTAACGGTGATATTTTTACAACGAATGTGGGATATATGAGTATCTGAGGAGGAAGAGTATTTTTGTTGCAATAAATGTTTAAAACATGTTAAACATGTCGATTGGACCCCATTTATTGGTGAAATTTGATTATAACTTTGTAAAATTTCCGTTTGTGGATTTCGGTCAATTTCTGATTGGAATTTGGAAAAACTTTCTTCTGTAAAGTTGTAGAGAATTGAATTTCCTATAAAAACTCGCGAGATTCGAATTTTCTGATGAAAGGGCTATTTATTATGAATTATTGAAGTTAGAAGCTCTTCAAATAATTGATTTTTGGAAGTTTAAAATATTTAAAATTAGAAAAACGTTTTTCTTATTTTTTCTAGAAGGTGGCATGTGTTTGATGGCTGAAATCAGATTCTAGACATGTGTAGAAAATAATATAATTATATTATTAATTTATTAAATTTTACGCTTTGGTGTTCTAAGCAATTTCTATAAATAGGGTGCTTAGGTTAGAATTGAAAATCACACCGAAGCTGAAGTTTTCTCTCTATATTATCGGCGTATTCTTGTGAGTATTTTGAGTATACTTTGAGTATTGCTATCTGGTGCAAGTCAAGTCATAGCCTTTATATCCAGGTGTTTCAAATTTAGAAATCTTGATCTTTCGAGGTAAGGGATATTATTTTTTTTCGTAATGATATTATTTCTTCAATATCATTATCTTTGAAATGTTGATCTGAAGTTTTTATCAAATTTGGAACTTTTTCATGTGGGGGAGTTACTATTCATGGGTTCTTATTCATGAGTTCTTATTCACGAGTTACTATTCACTAAAGTCTTATTCATGAAAGCGTGAAGATGTTTTTGTGGAATTTCTATCTTTTGGTGTCGGAGTTACTATTCACGTATCTACGGACTATTCACGTATCTGACACTATTCACGTATCTGGTACTATTCATAGAAAAATAAAATTTCTTCTTTTCGTCTAAAACATCTATTGCGGATACTAACTCGATTGTATCCATGTTTTGATCATTCTTGAATTTTACACCACTATGATTATTTTTGAGGTATTTTTGGGCGTGGATAAAACCAAGTACGAATCCTTAATCCTTAATCCTTGTTATTTTGTTTCTTTGGATTCGTTTCTTTAAAAAATATTTTCATCATCCTCGGTCTTAAATGATGATATTATGGAATATCTTTGGCTGTAGTGCAAAGATGAATGATTTCTTAAGAATATCTTTGGCCCGTAGTGCAAAGATGAGCAGTGTTTAAATGAACATGACTAATCGATGAATATCTTTGGCCTGTAGTGCAAAGATGAATATTTGATTCAGATGTATATTGATTGATGTTACTGAGGATAAAATATTGATGATGGACGTTAAATTCATAGATTATAGTAGATTTCATTCTCTACGTAACTCTTCTATGAATTATTATTTCATTGCGAATATTGATGCGAAACTTGTTGTCTATTGTATTCTATCAGATTTTTCCCTGTTGAAGACTAACGATAATTTGTTGTATATTATCTTAGTCATAATATTCTTTCTGGGCTAGTTGAGCTCACCCTTTTCCTTGTTGTTCCATTTTTCTTCTCAGGAGGCGAGAATATAGCGAGTACGAGTCGGGGTATGGAATGAAGGTTTTAGAAAGGATTGTTTAGTAGTCCTCACCATTTTTGCAAAATGATGTATCAATAAATGTGATGAGGATTTATTTGAGTATAGATATTATCTAGAAGATAATATTTGTATTCAAACTCACAGTTTTACTGTTGTAATAATAAAGTTGTAGTTGTTTCTGTACCATGTATTTGGCGACTCAGAATGGGTGTTGTGTATACCTATTTTGGGGGCGTCACGTTGGTATCAGAGCTTAGGGATATGATCTCTGGCGGAGATCGGGGAATAGAACTAGGAGGGAGGCGAGTAAATCCTTCGCTAGTGTGTCCTACCTAAGCTTACTTGTTGGTTGGTCATATTATAGGGGTATTATGTGATTTCTTAATTTATTTAATTAACCCTTGTTTTATGATAGTTTTAAGAATGGCTGCTTTGAGAAGCGTTAACAATGGAGTGAATGAGATCGTGGAGACACCTCTAATCGCTTGACGGGATAATGTGATGTCAAAGAAGAAGGAATTAGAGATATCCATGTGGTGAGTGAAGAATTGATAGTTGCATTTAGAGATAATCGCAGAGGTAACGGTGAGAGTGAGGAAGAAGAGGAAGAAGAGGTACTGAAGAGAGTTTATTAGAGGTATTTTATGATCGAAATATAGAATTGCAAAATCGTATTCATGAGTTAGAAGAAGCGAGGCTAAAGAATTGCGAGGCGATCGTGGAGCAAAAGGATGCAACGATTCAAGCTTGTGTTACCCGTCGTGATGCTTGAACGAAGCACTCTTTGGCGAGTATAAGATGATAAAGTGGAATGGTGAAAGAAGAAATAATAAGCGAGCAGTGAGAATGAGTGATGCATGGGTAAAAAGTTTACGACGCATTGATATTATGGAAAGAGATGTCCAATCTAAAAAGAGAAGATTTAACGATGGCGGGAAGGCGTCGGTGACAACATCGGCACCATCAACAAATTCTAGGGAAGAGAACGATCGCCGGTTAGATGCTACGAGATGTGGAGAGGAGGGACATATAAGGTCAAACTGTTCAAAGCCTTCCAAGGTATGCTATAATTGTGGAAAAGAAGGACATATCGCTCGAGATTGTACGATATCGAAACCCAGTCCAGCATGAATGGTGACTCAAAAGGATGTCCCAGAAAAGTCAAAGTCAACGATTCCGGGAAGAGCGTTTGTTGTGACTGGTCAAAATGCGAGGAACCCGAACGAAGTTAGCACAGGTTAGTTAATTATAAATTCTTGCGAAGTATATACCTTACTAGATATTGGTTCTACCCATTCTTTTATCTCTCTTGCTTGCGCTCAACGTTTGAACTTGACTACGGAGAAATTAAACTTTGACCTATCTGTGGAGACTCCATTAGGAGAAACTTTCATTACATCCGTTGTTTAAAAATCTTGCTTGATTCAAGTTGGCACTATCACATTACCTGTTAACCTTATTTCTATAGAGATATTTGCTTTTGATGTGATTTTAAGGTTAACTACTCATCATGCCAAATTGATTGCTTTTGTAAGGTTGTTAGTTTTCATATTCCTAAGCAACTTTGTTATTCGAATTCAAGCAATCAAACCATTGTAGTCAAACATTTTTATATTAAGCCATGAAGTCATTCGTTTATTACGGATGTCAAGTTTTCTTAGTCCATGTTATGGATTTGAATAAAGACACGTTAGATTTGAATAATATTCCTGTTGTTATTGATTTTTCCTGACGTATTTCCTGAAGAATTTCTTGGCTTACTCCCAAAGCCTGATATTAAATTTTGTATCGACTTTGAACCCGGTACAAAACTCATTTCTAAAATCTCATATCGAATGGCTCTATTGAACTTGAGGAGTTAAAAATTCAACTATAGAATTTGGTACGAGCCTTTATCTTGTGACTTCCTTTGTGGAATTCAACCGCGAACTCTCGTAGGGGCGTCATATTCGATGCGATAGTAAAGCGATAGGTGTCATTGTGACGTCTTTATCCAAGATTGGGATATGAGTCGCGGTTGAGAGCAACCTAAGTCGAGAATCGAAATACGTAGCTTTCTGAGGCTTAGTTGGTTATTATCGGAGATTCGTGGAAGGATTTTCTTGAATCGCTACTCTAGTTAACTTAGGTGACTCGAAAAGATACAAAATTCAGTATGGAGCGAGGAATGCGAGAAGATTTTCCAAGAGCTCAAGAGGCGACTCATTTCGCACATATTCTAACCATACCATCTTGGAAAAGCGAGCGTGGTAGTTTGGCGCGATGAGTAGAAGATCATATGCGAGGAGCGAGTGCGATGATGTCAAGTATACGCATAGAGCCAACTTTAATAGAAAAAGTTAAGATTGCTCAAGCCACCCAGGCTTCGGGTGATGCGTATGAAGAAGAAAGTACAAGAAGGAGCTATTAGGAATCCACTCTAGACTTTGTGTTCTAACGACTATGATTTGAAGTATAAGATTATGATGGAGGCACACAAGTACACCATTTGCAATCCATCCTAGAATTACTAAAATGTATCGTGATCTTGACATACATTTTGGTGGAACAATATGAAGAGAGAGATTGCAAAGTTTATCTCGATGTGTTTAACACTTAGCGTGTAAAGGCGGAGCATCTTGTACCTAAGGGTCCGTTGCAACCACTTGAGATTCCGGAATGGAAGTGGGAACACATTACTATGGATTTCGTTACGGGTCTTCCTACGGTTTCTCAAGGCATTAATGCTATTTGGGTTATTGTTGATAGATTAACCAAGTCTGCTCATTTCTTGCCGTCACGGAGACTTATTCACTTGAACGTCTTGCTAGTATGTACGTAAATGAGATTGTGAGATTGCATGGCATGCCAGTATCCATAGTTTTAGATCGTGACCCAAGATTCACTTCATGATTTTGGGTTAGAAAGCTATGGGCACGAATTTACGATTCGGTTTGGCATACCATCCTCAACGGATGGGCAATCCGAAAGGACTACTCAAACTCTTGAAGATATATTAAAACTCGTGTCCTAGATTTCAAAGGAAGTTGGGATAAGTACTTGCCATTGGTGGAATCCTCATACAATAATAGTTATTAAACAAATATAGGCATGGTTCCATTGAAGCATTATATGGACGAAAATGTCGTTCTCAATATGTTGGGATGAGGTGGGTGAAGCAACATTGTTGGGACCCGAAAGTTAATACGTATGACTACCGAAAAGATCCAAATGATTCGACAACGTATACAAAGCGGCACAAGATCGACAAAAGAGTTATGCGGATCTTCATCGAAAGGACGTGGAATTTAATGTAGGGGATCATGTATTGTTGCGAGTTGCTCCATGGAAGGGAGTTACAAGATTTGGGAAGAGAGGAAAGCTCAATCCACGATTTATCGGTCCATTTCAAATTCTTGACCGAGTAGGAAATGTAGCCTATAGACTTGCGTTACCTCGAGTATGTCTCGTGTTCATAATGTGTTTCACATATATCGGTGCCGTAAATATGTGAAAGACCGAACCACGTTATAGAGTTAGAACCAGGACGAGATAGTCAAGAAGACTTAACGTATGAGGAGGTACTGTCAAGATTTTGGATAGGAAGGAGCATGTCCCTACGCTATGAAAGGTCATACCACAAGTTAAAGTTTTGTGGAGGAATCATGCTTTATAGAGGAAATGACACAGGGAATTGGAAAGCGGAAATGAAAGCGAGGTATCCTCACCTTTTGAAACACCAGTACGTCACGTCAATTTCGAGGGACGAAATTTCATAAGGAGGGAGGTTGTAAGACCGAAAATTTTTCTAAATAAAAGGAATTTCCTTTATTTATTATTTTGAAATAGTAAGGGTGGATTTGATTAATGTGGATAGTTATGGGTAAAATACATAAATATTTCAAAATAAGCAAGTGGTTATAAAATATTCATTGTTGTCGGGGAATATTCGTTTGGTCGTGGAATATTAAATCTTTGTTGGGAATATTAAATGCAATGGTAGCCATGTGTGGGCCCCATGCGGAAAGCGATTGGATGAAAAAGCGACAAAAATAAGTTGTTTAAAAATAACTTGGCGTAGTTATTACCAATTAATTTTGTTGGAATACCGTTGGTTAAAACACACTAATCTGGCGTTGTTGAGCAAGTAGCACTACGGTATTGCACCAATTATTGATTCTTACGTGAAAGGCACTACTCAATAATGGTTATGTAATTCTTTTCAATATTTTATTGAGTTAATAATTGCTGCGTTGATATTTTATATTCTTTGTTGTTTGATAATTGTCATTTACGCGTATCTTTCATTATCGAAGCAATAATTCATATTATCTGAATAATATTATTAGATAACATTATTGGCAATGTCTAGAAAGTTACATCTAAGGAGAGGTTTGGTCACCTAATTGCGGCGCGATGAAGAAGAAATTCTTATTGAAAGCCCCTTCTCTGAGGAGCGCTGGTTGTCAATATTGTGATTACGTAATATTATTTGTGAATAATTAATTATTGATTTATATGATGAGGAAAATATTGATTTTATGTGGATATAGATGGAGAAAATTTTAAAATGACAATTGTTGAAAATTAATATTTTATCTTTTACGATAAAATAATTCATTTAAATATATTATTTTAATAATATATTAACGGTGATATTTTACAACGAATGTGGGATATATGAGTATACGAGGAGGAAGAGTATTTTTGTTGCAATAAATGTTTAAAACATGTTAAACATGTCGGTGGACCCCATTTATTATTTGAAATTTGATTATAGCTTTTGTAAAATTGCCGTTTGTGGATTTGGTCAATTTCGATTGAAATTTGGAAAAACTTTCTTCTGTAAAGTTATAAAGAATTGAATTTTCTATAAAAACTCATGAGATTGAATTTTTGATGAAAGGGCTATTTATTATGAATTATTGAAGTTCCAAAGCTCGAAATAATTGATTTTGGAAGTTTAAAATATTTAAAATTAGAAAAACGTTTTTCTTATTTTTTTCTAGAAGGTGGTATGTGTTTGATGGCTGAAATCAGATTCTAGACATGTGTAGAAAATAATATAATTATATTATTAATTTATTAAATTTTACGCTTTGGTGTTCTAAGCAATTTCCTATAAATAGGGTGCTTAGGTTAGAATTGAAAATCACACGAAGCTGAAGTTTTCTCTCTCTATATTATCGAGCGTATTCTTGTGAGTATTTTGAGTATATCCGGTGTTTAATTTAGAAGTCTTGATCTTTCGAGGTAAGGGATATTATTTTTTTCGTAATGATATTATTTCTTCAATATCATTATCTTTGAAATGTTGATCTGAAGTTTTATCAAATTTGGAACTTTTTCATATCGGGGTTACTATTCATGGGTTACTATTCATGAGTTACTATTCACGAGTTACTATTCATGAGTTCTTATTCACGATTCTTATTCACAAGTACTATTATTCATGAAGCGTGAAGATGTTTTTGTGGAATTTCTATCTTTTGTGTGTGAGTTACTATTCACGTATCGACACTATTCACTTCTACAACAAAAAGGCTTATCGTGATCGATTACTATCAATGAGTACTTCGTATCGCAGAGATATATATCGATGACCGTGTCGCGGTCGATGATATCGTCAATAAATCTGGTCGCTGGATGCACATCGGTGACCACTATTAGCTTGACGAGATATCGGCGGCCGCTATGAAGCGCCAGAAATGACAAATCACGATTCATTGGTGAAATCGACATGGTCGAGGCCAAAGATGGCGTGGTCCGCGTGTCGGTGACCATTATCGTGACCGCGTCGCGATCATTTGATCTATCTGCGTCGCTAATAACGTTCAATGACCGCATGCGATTGATTGATATGAAAAAAATTATTCTGACCCAGATTTTCTTTGTTTTGCGAGAATTCAAAAACACATACACATTTTCTACACTGCTTTATCCCAACACACATACACACCAAGATAAACAACATCTGAAAACAATATAAACATCCATCGTCCACCAACACATACACACCGAACTAGTATATAAACCTTTAAAAACCAATATGATTTGAATAAATATAATAACATTTCAAAACTTGTTTAAGTAACATATATACAAACATCAAATAATGAATATACAAGTACAAGGTTATGTCAAGCGTCATCCCTCCTTGATCACCTTGTAATTAACAAAATAATAAAACAAGTTACAAATATAATAAATATGTTGATCTTTGGTATATATTACGACAATACATACAACAAATTGATTTTATACCTAAATCGCCATCCCCATCTTTGTCCTGCTGCTGCTGCTGCATTCTCTTGCTTGACTAACTCCTCGGGATCAAGAGCCCCCGGTGCCTTGATATCTTGGAGAATTTCGATCTTGACATATAGCTCTCTGCGGTCGGTAGGAGTATGAACAATTTGGATGACTCGATGGCTATGATTTGGGTAGCGGAAATTTACTGAGCCCTTTGAAGGATGGGCGTCGTCGTTGTCCTTGACCTTTAATGTAGTTCTTCTTCTATGAGACGCCCTCTCCCCTGACTCTTGATCGATAGGCGGACGTGGAGTGCCTTGAGGATAGCGCTCATTCGATAAGCGTTTATAAGTATCTGTCGTCATCATGTTAACACTTAAATAGTTAAAAATAATATTTTGTAAGTATTAATAAACAAGATCGGGTTGTTAAAACTTATTACCGCTATCTGGATAGCCTCGAGGCGCGGAACCATCACGGGTGGCCGCGTACACATCCGACCCGATGGATAGGGTGACCTTGAGGCTGAGACTCTATACAAAAGCAAGCCACAATATTACTAAGTAAAAATGGGATATTTTCTACAATTCATGATTGTAAACATATTAAAACTTGTAAATCGTGCGAGGCGTTGATATCTTTTATTTGTGAAATCTTGCCGCCCTTGTATGTTCCTTTAGCCTTTTAGCCATCGGATACACAGGAGGCTCTGTTGGTGGTGGCGGTCTTTCGTCTTTTCACCCGACTCTCGACTCTCCATTGGGCACACATCTCGGCCCATATAATTTGGGTGCACCACCAGGGGCTATGCTCGTGCATATAATCCTCTCCACGGCACTGGATGGTCGATCTCGGCATTGTGAATGGCTTTTTTGTCGTTCTTTATTCAAGTTGTCCTTGAGTGCGGACCCGCGCACTTTTGCGCGAATAATGTACGAATCCTTTGAAGCTGCGCGTCCTCCCATCTATCTGTTTACGCAAATAAAAAACACACCTAACATTACTAAATAATTATCCTTTGAATATTATATTAATATTATTTGTCGTAATTAAAAAAAAATATACGAAATTACGCTTTAAAACAGCGTCCTTGTGGGCGATAGGGTGTGCTTCATACGTAATCACGGTGTAGGCGATTACGTAAACACAATTTGTGATATGCACTTGACGATCTTATTATCGAAAAATCACTATAATATACAACATCAATTAGCATATATTAAAGCAATTTATATCTAAGTTATAATATTTGTGAACATTTTTCAAACTTATACTTATAATACTTATAAAAAATTTGCCATAGTCTCCCTATAATATAGACTAGCCACATGCACGACGGCATGCATATATGGACACATTCTAGGCACCCAAGACACTGAGCAAGAGAAATATACAAATTTTCAATACAATAAGACCAAAATAAAACATTACCGATATAATATCAATCAAAACATTACCAATATACAATAAATGGAATCTTAAATGCTTTTATATAAATGATATATCTTGGGACGTCGTCTTTATTAGGAGGCGAATCTGAATAAGAATCGATCATCGGGATTAGTAGGGGCCTTGGGCACATTATTGGGCCCCCCCTACCCAATGGCGCTTTTCTGCTTATTGCTTGAAGCCATCTGTATATTACAAATTTCAAGATGTTATTAGGAGTCATATTTGATTATATGTATATATGACAATAAACATGATGATGATATAAACATGTATATATATGAATATAAAATGATGATAAACAAAAGTTGCATTTAAATAGTTTAGTACATAAACATGACAATGATATAAAAAACATGTATTGCTAAACATACATTGCATGAGTTCAAGTGTCGATATACGATTGAGAATCATCTTGTATCGTGTTCTTGATTCATAACCATCATACGCCTTGATTACGTGTCGATTCGATCGATAACTCTTCCTCCTCGATATCGATGTCATCGACACAAGTATTGACTCGAGGATCTAATTCATGTGGTTCATCTCCACCATCTAAGCTGGATTACTTCATTGTGCGTCCTCCACATTTATTATAGTCGACTATGAAGCATACGCTCTTGGTAAATCTCCCCATCGACTAATTACACGACTACGGCGGGAGTATAAATTACTGACTTGCCGATCGTGGCGGTACATCCCTTTTCTAACGGGACTAGGAGTGTAGTATACTTGTCTTTGTTTGAGTTGGTAAAACAAGCGGTTCGTTGGAGTATCTGTGAGACTATGGAGGTCGATATCGGCGATTCCATATGCATCAACACGTATCCCTTTTACGAATCAAACCAGCGGCACTTGAACAAGTGAATATGACCCCGTCGTGCCCTTATGCGACAACTCTACGATTTCCTCAACTCCCCATAAAAAGGCACGACCAAGCTCATTGTAACAATCTCCTTGGACACACACTCGAGTTCGTTGTTCTTTTCTGGCGCCCGTATGCCTTTGTGTGAAATTCACTGACCATTTATTTTGTAACCATTCATGGTGACTTGATCCTTATGCGGTCCCATAGCTAGGACTTGTACATTAAGCGGAATCGTTGATCCCTCGATCAAAGCCTACAAAACTCCATCTTATTAAATGAAGTCATAGTTAACATATAGTATATATATATATATATATATATACACTACGTCTTAAAAATTGAACTTACTTTGTCCTTTAGCCAAAGTGCAAAGTTTTTATCCCGATTGATTTGAATATCTTTATCGGTTATGTCGGCGTGCTTCACTTTTAACTTCGTCATCGTACAATCTATACCATGTTATAAACATTAACATATTAGAATAAATTTTTAACTTAAAAGATAAAATATCAAGTTTACATGTGTACCTCACAAATTAAATCGATCTCCTCACAATTGAGAAGAATGTAAGTATATGCGGCATGTAATTCTTGCTCGAGAGAGAATATCGCTTCCCTTTTCCCAAAAGCGGCGGCGAGGGACCAAATCTGAGAGGCCGACCATTTAGTTCAACATTTCCCCCATCATCATGTCTCGATACTCGATTGGCCTTTGTCGAGACTTCATCAGGAAAATGATGCGAGACAAGCGTAGATATCTCATCAAAGCTGTATGCCTCGCATATCGACCCCTCGACATAAGCTCTATTCTTCACCTTCCTCTTAAGGTTTCCCATCACCCTCTCGAAAGGGTACATCCATCTATATTAGCTGGACCCCTGACCACGAGCTTCATAGGGAAGATGGATTTGCAAATGCTCCGTGGAGTCGAAAAAAACCGGTGGGAATATTTTTTCCGTTTTTACGTGATCTCTATGATGTTCTTCTCAAGTACAAACATGTCCTTCTCATTCGATGATTTTGAACACAAGTCTTTGAAGAAAGCGACTAAGATCCGTCAAAGCATCCCATATTGGTTTATCAAGCGGATCCGAAATCTTTATAGGCATGAGTCTCTCCGTGAACACAGCGGTCGTGACTCTTCATCCTTGCAATTTCCACCGTAACACACCTTGCGATGTTTGGCGCATATCCATCTGGTAGTTTGGAGACTTAACCCATGCACACATCTTGACTTTCTTTTTGGACAATGTGTACCTTGCATGCGGTTTGACAATCTTACCATTAGGAGATTCATAAAGTTCTAATCCGGAATGCTTACAAATATCTTTCATGTCCAAAGCGTGCCTTATCGTTATCTTTTGTCTTCCCGTAACATTCATCACGGTGTTAAACACATTGTCAAACACATTCTTCTCAATATGCATCACATCTAGATTATAGCGAATCAAATTTGTAGACCCGATAAGGCGATTCCCAAAAGATGCTTCTCGAACCCGGTTATGAGATTCACAAACCCATTGATTATGTTTGTCGCATCAACCTTACCAAATGGGATAGCAAGCAATCTCATCACGATCTCGCATCTCCGTTCCGAAACAATCGTGATGCGGCATATCATTATCTACTTTCCCTTTCACGAAGTGTTCTCTATTTCTTGAAGCGGGTGATCTACGGTAGGCAAGCGATGTGATCAAACCAACAAGGCTTTCGACCTTTTGATAGATTAAAGCGACTTTGTATGCTCCATACAATACGGAATGACAAACAACTTCGTGTGTACTCCATCCGGCTAACATACCATAAAATTTGGAGGAAGTCACTTATAGTCCACATACTTATTTGCCCTAAGGTTGAAATTTGTTTTCGTTGCAACATCCCAAGTCATACTCCATCCCCCCTGATACCTTTAACTTCGTCTATAAGAGGTCTCAAGTAAACATCTAAGTTCTTTCCGGGACTCTTAGGACCCGGGAATCACAGTGAAAGAAATAAGTATGCATTTACATTTCATACACATCGAGGAAGCGAGTTATGCGGAGTAACAATCACGAGCCTGACATGAGTGCGGAGCAATTTGAGTGGCTAAGCAGTTGAAACCATCGATTGGACAATCCAAGCCTCACATTTCTAGGTTCAATGCAAATTCGGGATGTGCTAAGTTGAAATCTTTCCAAGCACCCCATCTGCGGGATGATTTAGTTCTCCATCTTTAATTTGGAGATTTCGCATACCAACTCGTATGTTCGGTGATCTTGAAGACATGTACAATCTTTTTAGTCGATGTGTTATTGGAAAATACCTTAGAATCTTAAGCGGTATACTTGATTTTTTGTAGTCACACCCTCTTTATTAGGCCTAAGCAGAGTCGTGGTACCAAAGCGTGCACCTTATCATCTTGTCATTTTCCTTATAAAACAACATGCGATCGTTGGGACATGCATCGATCTTTTGGTATCAAGACCTGACTTCTTCACCATTTTCTTACAAAAGTAATAGTTACCGGGTAATTTCTCACCGTCGGGCAACATACTCTTAATTGCCTTGAAGCGACTCAAAACACTCATGGCTCGTGTTGTGATCGGCCTTGATGTTAAGTAATGTCGCCACTGCTGCGAGACAATGTAGTGTGTTTGGTGCAACCATGTACCCTGATGGCTTCTACCCTCGTCTAACAACTTAAAGAAGTCTTTGGCATCGAGAATTCATAGGTTGCTCTCTGCCTTGCTCCCAATCAAAATCGGCCTATGATATCATGGACCATTTCATTCATACGATGAGTACTCTTGCCCGAATTGTGTACTTGTGTGATGCCACCATCTCTTCTCGCCCATGTGCCCCTGGCATTCTTCGTAATTTTCATGAACCCGAAACAAGTAAATGATAGTTTACCATGTCTACATCCATATAATTTACATTTTTACACTTTAAACATGGACATCGTGTCTGCGACTTACCATTCATACATTACGGGTGACTATCGCATACTCAAAAACACTTGGCAACCGACTCTAAATTCATTTGTAGCACCTATCTGGGTACTTGACTTTTCGTCGTGCCATCCAACTCTGATGCGAATAGAGGTCCATGATTCCACGGTACCTATACTACAGACAACATTATAAATGTTAACATATGACTTGAGCATACTTATAACCATATAACTTGAGCATACTTGTAAGCATGCATATGATTAACATTTAAGCATACTTCTAAGCATATGACTTAAGCATACTTGTAACCATATGACTTGAGCATACTTGTAAGCATATGATTAACATTTAAGCATACTTGTAAGCATATGACTTGAGAGCATATATACTTGTAATCATATGACTTGAGTATACTTGCAAGCATATGATTAACATTTAAACATACTTGATGTTAACGAATGAATGCAAATTAAAGCAGTATGAGAAACTTTAAATGTTATTAAATTTAGTATATGAAACTAAGTAAATGCTACTTAGTTTAATAGTTATATTATATCATGTTATTTTATTTTAATTTTTTTAAATTTGTTTTTATTGTTTATCGTAAGTGAATCGTAAGGTATTTCATTCATGCTAGCTTTATATCGAGTTTTTTAACTCATTTATACAACTTTTGAGTATCTTGGAGATTCATTCATATCAACTAGTGTGTTAAACAACTTTTGGGATAGTCCTGACTTGGTTAAGCAATTTATAGCTTCTATAATATTTTGTAGCTTTATTCTTGTATACATAAGTGTTAAATACCCTTGCTTTTACATTATAGCCAAAAGCGGTCTCTTTATTGACCAAGTGTGTCTAGTTACCTTCTACATTGCGATAACAATTCCCTAACCTTTGCCTATTTAAGGCTTATGACCCCCAATTGCTTACCATACTAACAACCAAGCTTGGCTTGGCCCCGTGAGCTTAGTTAATCTTGGCGTGGCCTCGTGTGGCCTCGCATTTAAGCCCGACCCATCGACTCTATGACCCCTTAATAGGCTCTAGTGGATCACGAATAGGCTCGTTAATAGTATAAATGTTAAAATACCCGACCAATAAAACAATTAGCGAGTCTCCCCTATAATATGGACTAGCCATTACACGACGGCATGGCATGTATATAAGGTCATTCTACGCACCTAAAGACACAAACCAAGAGAAATATACAAATTCCCAATATAATAAGACAAAAACAATAATGATTGAGTGCAAATTAAAGCAGTAAAAAGTTCGGGAATATACTACAAATTCAGAGTTCCAAAAACTCACGCTTTCATTTTTCTATTATCTTAGAAATTAAAGATTTAGAGTCTTGGGGCTCTACCCATTTGGGGGGGTTTGGTAGTTGATCAACCTAAGCCAAACACAATACTTTGACATAGGTCACAACTCACAACAACTCCCTAATCCACCCATTTATGAAAACACACAAAATTTAAAGCATAAAAAAGGGATTCTAGAATTAGATAAGGATGAAAGCAAAAAATTAATGTTAAAATTGTTAGTTCAAAAGAGTAAAAGCCCTAGTAGTATTTTAAGTTCTAGTTCGGACTTGGTCGTATTTTATGATTTTATCCGGGGGACACGAAGTTTCCTCTACTTGACGGAGAGCAGGATTGCTAATGAATCTGAGAGAAACACATTAATTTGCGGTAATAAACTACTGATCATTAGTAGAAAACTATAAAAATTATTGCAATGTTAGGGTTATTATCTTTGAAAACTATATAATACCCAATTAGGATATCTACATAACACCCAATTCGAGAAATCTATATACCACATTCAACATTAATCTTCAAATTTAGAAAACTATAAAAATTATTGCGATTAGGGTTACCTATGGTGGCGGTGATAATGGCGGTGGTGGTGGTGGTAGTATAGTAGTGATGATGGCGACTAATTCTTCTCTTCTTCTCTTCCCCCCTTTCTCCCTCTCTCTCTCTCTGCTCCCTCCCTTTTTTTCTTAAAATACATGTCTTTCGAATGAATGGTAATCTTGGTTAGATTAAGTTTGATCGGTGACCCGCTTTATAGCGATAGCGTGTGGTCGCTAAATTTTAATGACATGGACTTATCGGTGACGCGTGCGATTCATTTGATATCAATAATCATAAAGAATCCTCGCTTGACATTTCTGCCAAAATTTTGGAGGTAAAATTGTGCTAGCGACCACTTAGCAGCGTTGATCGAGCGACCGCGTACGATTCGTATCGGCGATATTTTTAATTGATAGACCTTTATTTGGATATAATTACGATAGAAAATAAAAGTTTGCTTCTTGTACCATGTATTTGGCGATTTCGGAATGGGTGTTGTGTATACCTATTTTGGGGCGTCACGAGATATCTCTTAGGAATTAAATTGGGTGGATTGGGACAGAGAGCTATACGCTTGGGTAAGTTTAGATCTTGATGGGGCACAATCGGACATAGGAAAATTCGCCGAGCGTATTCCACTAGCATTCTGAATTCGTCGCGACGAATTGGGTTTTTTTTTATATAAAAAATTTCTTCAATTTCTCTGCAGTCTTGATGAATGGGTAATATACCCATGAATTAGGTATGTTTAGACTTAATATTTTGTTTATTTTTAAGTATTTTAGGATATTTTATTTGTTTAGTATGTGTTTTTTAGGTTAATGTTGAAAGGGCAAATTTGGCAATTTTTGGCATAGTAGTGGCAGTTTCATAAATAAGTGGAAGTTGAATGTTGGGGCATTCTTTTTGTGAAGGATTTGAATGTTGTGGCATAGAGAGGCAGGAGGTGGAAAAAATTTCTTTCCAATTGAATCAATGATTTGTGATTTCTTCTAGATTTTGGAGATGTTAAGCCTAATTGTGATGGGGTTTCTAAGGTAAAATTCTAATTAGAATTGGATTCTATGAGAAGTTGATTTGGAAAAGAGTTATATCAATAAAAGGAAAGGAGACTAATTTCTATTTTGAATAAGATTCTACTAAGGGGCTGACTTTGAAGAGACTTGAAGCTATAAATAGATGGGAGACTATGATACAAGAGAATGGTGAGATACTCCATTATATTTAGGATTCAAAACCCTAGTTTGATATTCAGACTTGGAGATTTGAAGCAATTGGCTAGCACGAAGGATTAAGGGTAGACGTTGAAGGAGAGACTAAAGGATTTCGTCTACAGATTCTATTTTGTTGCTTATCGTTTACTTTGTATTTTGAATGCTTTATCAATTGTGGATTATGAATTTTAATTCAATCATGAACTAATTTCTATTTGAGATCACAATGGATTTTATTGCGTAGCTTTTATTGATATACTTCCTTGTTAGTTTTGTTAATTATTATGGGATTGTCTATTATGATTTGTGCATAATTGTTTAATTGTTTGATCAACAATTATCGTGATAATTTATATGAATTCGAGAGATGAAGTATAGATTTATATTTGATCATAATAGTATGTGATTGTATTTTCTGCATAATGATGAAATTCATGATTTATGTTTAGGATATAAATATACCTTTATGCCGCATGTAATATGATAGGGAACTTGTGTTTTAAATCTTTTTTAATTGTAATTCACATAGGAATAACTAGGGTGTTCACCTTAATTCTATCATCTGTGGATTTAAGTTGTTTTGTTTATGATTTATCGGGAAATGGTCATAAATACTAAAGTGTTCTTAATTAACAATTCAGAATAATTAGTGTAATTTAATCGGAAGTCTATTGGTCTAAGTGAAACAATAAATGAAATTGTAATATCAAGTCTTCAATATCTGGTTTTAATCTAATGGTATTTATAATTAGTTTAATTAAATATTTTAATTTCATAAATTCACAATCTTAAATCAATCGTTTAAATAAAATTATTTTGGTTAAGGGCTAGTATAATGACGAGAATTTTGTAATTAATTGTAAATATTTATTGAATTAAATAAATATTTTAATTGGTTTATTGATTGAGATAAATAAATAATTGATGAAATTGTGGTGTAATAATTTAGTTAAGTGTGTACATTAACTAAATTAATGAATGGTAATTTTATTATTTGAAGATTGAATTTAATGAAATAATTAAATTAAATGGATTGTTTAATATTTAAGGAAATAATTAAATTAAATAAAATGATGTTCTAGTTTAATTTAATAATTAAATTAGATGTGTAATAATTTGTTAAGCATAAATATAATTATAATGAAATTATAATTGTAATTGTAAGTAATTAAAATTAATTAAATAATAGTGTGACAAGGAACTATATAATATAAGGATTATAAAAAAAAATTAAGGATGGGAATATTAGTATAGCCAAACATGGCCTTGTGGCCTTTGGCATAATATAACGGATGGCCTATTTGTTTTTTTAACTGATGAACGTGGGAAACCTTCAGTTTATATCTACGCATATTATTTCTCCTAAGGCTAAGTAAGAAACAACAGAGTGTTAGAGAAAATTGAGACAGAAGAAGAAAACGAGAGAATTAGAGGAAGAAGAAGGCTTGTGAAACCTTGTCATCATCCTTGCTAAATTAAGAATTAAATGTATAATTTACTCCTAATTTCCATGTTTTGGTTTCTCAATGATTATTCTCTGTGAATTGGAAGTTACATTGGATTGTTTTATATATGTATATATGGTTTTGTAGAATCTGTTAATTATAATATATAAGTAAGTTTTAGTAATCAAATTCATAGAAATTGGGTTGTAAGAAGAAAATTAAAGTAACAGTGTTGTGTGTGTGTGTGTATATATATATATATATATATATATATATATATATATATATATATATATATATATATATGAAAATGGCTTGTTGAGACCAAAAGTTTATGTTTAATCCTTGTTATAATTTGTAAATTAGTTGTGGATTGTGTTAGTATATTGGAAAATGAAAACCCCGCAATTGAAATGGTGTAATTTGGTTAAGAAACAAAGGTTTGGTGGTTGAATTTGCTAAAAGTATTGAAATATGAAGAAATTAGTAAAAACATGATTTTTGATCCTTAAAAGTTAATTTCATGTAATGTTTATATTGGTAGAATCATGAAATGCATGCTTGGTGTTGTTGTTAACAAAATTCTAGTTGTTGGGTATGTGAATTTCTCTAGAAATTGAGAAAAATTGGAGTTTGGGTGTAACAAGGTGAAGCTCTTGTAGTTTACATGTCTGCGTCTGGTCTTGGTTGCTGCAGGTACCAAAGGAAGAAAGCAAGCAATTGCTTTGTTGGCTTCGAAGTCGTCGTCTGTGCAGTAGCAATTTAAGCGGTGCCAGAGCTTAGAAGCGGTAGCAATTTGCCTTGCCGTACTACTAGAGGTAATTTTTTTTGAGATTTCAATATATGATATATTGTCATAACCTAGTTTAATATGCATGATAAGATGTTAATCATATTATAAGATATAATAACAGATTGTAATGTATTGTAATACCAAAAATGAAGATTTATAAGTAATTACTTAACAAGTTATATAATGATTGAAATTCGGTGTTTGTAAGAGTTAGAGGTGAATGCTAAAGCTTTATATTATATGATAGTGAGTTTGCAGATTTGTGTTGTGTGGTTAACCAATATGGTTAGACTTTAAGTTAAAGGTTATGAGAATTGAACCAAACCTATAAGGTTAATGATAGTAGAGCTAACCAGTGACGCCCCCAAAATAGGTCCACACGACCCATTCTGAGTCGCCAGATATCACACTATAGAAATTAAATACAAACTTCATTTATACAACTGTTGACCTGTCATATAGAGTACAACAACACATAAGTTGTGAGTTTTAATACAAATATATGTAACTCTCATGGTGCTTCGACCACAACACCTTACAATGGTACTTTACATAAAAGTACAATCAATAATTGTTTTAGAAATTAAAATCTTTGGAAAATGCTCAAGGAAACCTTTGTACATAGGAGACCTTGCATCTAAGTTATGATAGATATCATATGACTCGAAAATTATCCTTGGTTGACCCATTAGTCCCCAAAGAAAAACGAGCAGATTAGTATCATGTTCTTTCCAATGGTGAGTCTTCTGTTGACATATAATTATTGTGAAACCCCAGATTTTACGAATAAAGATTTAATTTTTTGAAATATTTGTTTTTAATATTATGGTGTGGATTTGAGATAATGTTATAGTTAGGGGTAGTATTTATAAATTTTGCAAAGTATGCAAGTTGTCATATTATATTCGATTGATCGGTGAATATTTTATCAGGGAATATTCGTGCAACGGCACAATCATTGGTGGACCCCATAACTGAATTATTGTCTGATTGAGAAAACGACAAAAATATTTTATGAAAATAACTGCGGAAGTTTTACCGTAAATACTGTTGAACTACTCGAGAGTAAACGTACAGTAATATGCGTGGTTGCATAGTAGCACACGGTATTGATTATTGATGCTTACGTGATAAGTCACTCATTTTTGTGTTATTGGTATTATTAATGTAATAAAACAGAATACTTTTATAAAGTTATTCTATAAATAGAATATATTATATTCTATTATGCATAGTGTTGCATAGTTTTTGCATAGTGTTTGCATAGTGCCTGCATAGTGTTTGCATAGTAAAATCTTTTTACATAAAACAGAATACTTTTATAAAGTTATCTGTTTTATTAGACAATAATTAGAATATATTATATTTTATTATGCATAGTGTTTGCATAGTGTCTGCATAGTGTTTGCATAGTAAAATTTTTTATAAAGTTATTCGTTTTATTAGATTATAAATAGAATATATTATATTTTATTTAAAAGATTTTGCTTTAAATATGGATAGTCAGATTAAAGTAAAACAATCTGGATAGTTCATGAGTTAGTTACTATCACGATCCATTTTTCTATAAATAGAAGTTCATTCCTTCATTATTTTCTTTACAATTCTTTGAAACTAGAGAGATAAACTATAGAGTGAAAGAAGAAAAATGATACTGCTACTTCACTACTTATATATCTAGTACTCTTCTTCTTAAGGTAGAGAATATTATTTGTTGTACTCATAAGGGTATTCTTTCTTTCTTATTCATGAAGAGAACCTTATTCCATTCTTTATTATTACATTGGAATAACTTTATGTATCTGCGGGATACCTATACTTGGTGAAATTCTTACATTATTCCATTCTTTATTATTACATTTGGAATATCATATACATACATGCATTTCTGTGGGACTGGTTAAAAGTCTTTATTATTATTACATTGGAATATATCGTATGCATGCGTTTTATGCGGACTTGGTTTAAAATCTTTATTAGTATACGTTAGAATAACTTTGTCTATACATCATCGAAGAAACGCATGCATGGTGATTTACATTGTTATTCTATTCTTTATTATTCTATTGGAACATCCTGTCGATTGTGATTTTACTTTGACTTTGGTTAGATTATTATTATTACATTGGAATAAACTGCATCATCTAATCTGCATGCATGGTGATTTCTTTTGTTATTCCATTCTTTATTATATTCGGTTGGTTAAAGTTTTGACTTCTATACTCCATGAAATTAGTGGAATATCCTTGATATTTGTGCTTCATCAAGTATCTTTTCATGGAAATATTCTTACGAGCATTCTTGAATTTTACTCTGAAAGTATCATGTTGACAACTTGGGCGTTATTAGTTCTGGATAAATTAATTCTTGAAATTGTTTTATTGAATTATTATGTCATTGTCATCATCCTCATGTTTATATTATGTTGAAAGTCATATGTGGCTGTGGTGCATAGATGGACTTGGTTGATTATGACCGAGGATTATTCGATATAATCATGGGTAGTAATATTACAAATGATGTGGAAAAAAGTCCTCGTTGGCGTGGTGCATTGATGGAAAGTTTTTGGTATGATTATGGCTATGGATTCTCTTTGGCCGTAGTGCAAAGATGAATTGTTTTATGGCATGATCAGGACCGTTGATGAAAACATGATTATTCTTGGCCCGTAGTGCATGGATAATTGTGGTCGTGATACTAAAGAATATCCTTGGTAGAAGTAGTGCGGGGTGATTCGATGATGTGGATTATTTCTTAAGATGAGTCCCAACGATAAAAGTGATGAAAAACCTTTTAAATCATAAAAGATAGTAGATTTTATTCTCTACTTGACTCTTTTAATGGATTGCTTGTTCCGCTGCAGTTGAACTTGATGTTTGTTATATTGTATCAGTTTAATACTGTTTAAGGCTAATGATAATTTATTCTGCATTATCTTAGTCATAATATTTCTTACTGGGCTAGTTGAGCTCACCCTTTCTTTCCTTTGTTCTCTTTAGGAAATGAGAGCGTGGCGGGGACTAGTCGGGGAAGCAGAGTGATGGTCTAGATGGTGCATTAGTAGTCCTCACTATTCTGTGAAATAGTGTGATAATAAATGTAATGAGGACTCCATTGAGTTTGTATACTCTCTAGAGGACAGTATTTGTTTTAAAACTCACAGCCTATGTTTTGTCGTATTTTACACGACTGTTGTATAATTAAGTTGTATTTGAATTCTGTATCATGTATCTAGTGACTCAAGATGGATGATGTATACCTAATTTTGGGGGCGTCACAGTTGGTATCAAAGCTTAGGGATATGATCTCTGGCTAGGATGTGAGAATAGAACTAGGAGGGGAGAGACGGGGAATTTCTTCGCTAGTATGACCTACCTAAGTTTATTTGGTATTTAATTGGTCGGTCAGAGTATATAGATAATATGTGATATGTTAATTAACCCTTATTTTGTGGCAGTATTTGAAAATGGCATATGAAAATGTTAAGATAAGCAATGGAGCACAAGAGACTGTTGAGTCTCCACAGATCAATAATCAGGACAATGTGCAACAGGATGGCGATAATCCTCCTGTAAACAACAACAACGATCGATTGATTGACGAGCAGTGATACGTTTAAGAGCTTTTAGAATTCATGCAACATCGGTAGAAAGGCGGCTCCTATTCATAATGCAGAAGGAAACAATGGCAACCCACGGTTTGTCATCGCTAAGCAATTCAAGGAGCTGGGACCACCGGAGTTTTTAGGAAAGCCAGAACCACTTAAGGCGGAGACGTGGTTAAAGCAGATCACCAAGATATTTGATATCTTGGGATGCTTTGAGGAACAAAAGGTTCCCTTTGCCACCTTTATGTTGCTTGAAGAAGGCAAAATCTTTGGTGGGAATCGTAAAAGCATACCCTGACTGGCCTTTTCAAGATGTCTTGGGAGAAGTTCCAAGAACTATTCAATGACAAGTACTTTTCCGAAAGCATTCATCACATGAAGGAGGTGGAATTTATCAAGTTGGAGCAAAACAACATGATGGTAGGTGTCGCGATCTGAAGCCAAGTTTTGCGAGTTGTCCCGATTTCGTCCCATTTACTTGATAATGAGGAGAGAATGACGCGAATGTTTCTAAGAGGTTTGAAACACGAAATACGTCGATATCTTATCTCTCATAAAGCGTGTTTGTATTGGATGTTGTTAATAGGGCTCGATTATTGGGTAGCGATAATGAGTCAACTAAACCAAAAAGAGAGCGCGACAAAAAATAATCTCTGGGTGATACTTGGTCATCAAAGCGGTGATAATAAGCATGAAGGTAATCAACATGTCGAAATGGTAACCACTTCCGGTAGTAATCATGGCAAAACAATAAGAATGGACATTTCAAGAAGAGAAGGTTCAACAATGGCGTAAAGGCGTCGGCACCGGCACCGTTTCAAAGGAAAAAAGCGACCCGGGTCGTATGTTTCAAATGAGGACAAGAGGACATATCCAGTCCAAGCGTATATGAACAATCCAAAAGCGTGTTTTAATTGCGGAAAGAAGGTCACCTAGCTCGATTTTGTCGTATGGTGAAGTCGAGTCCATTTGGGATAGTGATGCCAAAGGATGTCCCGGACAAGCTAAAAGCCGGTAGTTTAAGAAAAGGCGTTTTTTTTTCGTGACAAAGAACACGAATAAAATTATCATGGCTATGTTAGTCATAAACTCTTTGAAGTCTATACCGTGTTGAATCAGGTTCTACTCACTCTTTTATTTCACCTAGTTGTGTTCAATGTTTGAAGTTAACTCCGGAGAAGTTAGACTTTGATATATCTGTTTAAACTCAGTTCGGAGAAACCTTCGTTACCTCCACTATTTATAAATCTTGTTCAAATCAACACTTTCACGTTACGTGTCGATCTTGTCTCTTTGAAAATACTTGCCTTTGATGCGATTTTAGGAATCGATTGGTTAACTACTCATCATGCTTTTTCGTAAGGTTGTTAGCTTTTATATTCTAACCAACTTTGTTATGCGAATTCAAGAAACCAAACCACTAAAGTCAATCATTGTCATATCAAGCCATAAGTAAAGAGCCCGGTCCTTTCGTTGTTGACTTTCTTGTGTGGAATGCAAAGCCGGACTTTACGTAGGCGATGTCGTGAATAGCGATGGCAAGTTGATAGGTATCGATGTGACGTACTATCAAGTCTTGGATGAGGTCACGATTTGAATGATATTTCTATTGTTAATAAATTTCTGGCGTATTCTTGAAGACTTCTTAGTCTTCCCCTAGAGCATGAAATCGAATTTTGTATTGACCCGATACAAAACCCATTTCTTAAACCCTCAAATATTTCTTCAACTAAAATGAAGCGTAACATGCGCTAAATAAAGCGTTGGCTCGAAATTTGTTGAAGATTACGATCGTACCATGCAATACCATCATAGGAAAATCGAACATGGTAGCTAACGCGTTGAGTAGAAGATCGTATGCGGTTACAAACACAAATGAATATCTGAACCCCGGCGTGAAGATAACAAATATCTGAGTAGAATCGACTTTAATCGATAAAGTTAAAGCGCTCATACTACACACGGGTGATGAATGTGAAGAAGAAGGTTCAAGAGGGCATTATTCTAGAAGCAAGATTCGACGAAGAGAGAAATCTCAACCCTCGATTTAATTGGCCCATTTGAAATCCTCGATGAAGTAGGGCGTGGCTATAGACTCGTTTTCCGCCAAGTATGTTGCGTGTTCGAGCGCTTTTTTTTCTCGTATCGATGTTACGTAAATATGTGGACGATCTGAACCACATTATTAAATTAGAACTAAACGATATAGCAAAAGATTTAACGTATGAGGAGATACGTGTTAACATCTTGGATAAGACGGATCATATTCGACGCACAAAGGTTATACCTCAAGAGTTAGAATTTGAAGTGAAGTCAAGGTATCCTCACCTCTTCGACATACCAGGTGCGTACGTAAATTTCGAGGGCGAAATTTCATAAGGAGGGGAGATTGTGAGACCCTAGATTTTATGAATAAAGATTTAATTTTTTGAAATATTGGTTTTTAATATTATGGTGTGGATTTGAGATAATGTTATAGTTAGGGGTAGTATTTATAAATTTTGCAAAGTATGCAAGTTGTCATATTATATTCGATTGGTCGGGAAATATTTTATCAGGGAATATTTGTGCAGCAGCACAATCATTGGTGGACCCCACAACGGAATTATTATCTGATTGAGAAAACGACAAAAATATTTTATGAAAATAACGGCGAAAGTTTTACTGATTAATCTTGTTGAACTACTTTCGGTAGTAAAAAAGTACGATGTCTGGCGTGGTTGCATAGTAGCACACGGTATAGATTATTGATGCTTACGTGATAAGTCACTCATTTTTGTGTTATTGTTATTATTAATGTAATAAAGCAGAATACTTTTATAAAGTTATTCTATAAATAGAATATATTATATTCTATTATGCATAATGTTGCATATTGTGCGCATAGTATTTGCATAGTGCACGCATAATGTTTGCATAATAAAATCTTTTTATATAAAGCGAGAATACTTTTATAAAGTTATACATTTTATTAGACAATAATTAGAATATTTTATATTTTTTATTATGCATAGAGTGCATGCATAGTTGCATAGTAAAATCTTTTATAAAGTTATTCATTTTATTAGATTATAAATAGAATATATTATATTTTATTTAAAAGATTTTGCTTTAAATATGGAATAGTCAGTTAAAGTAAATCAATCTAGACCGATTCATGAGTTAGATTAGTTTTTTTATCTGGATCCATTTTTCTACTTCACTACTTATATATCCAAGATTTTCTTCTTCTTAAGGTAGCGAATATTATTTGTTGTTCTTTCATAAGGGGTATTCTTTCTTTCTTATCCATGAAGAGAACTTACATTATTCCATTCTTTATTATTCTTTGGAATAACTCAGATAACTTATGGATACCATATACTTGGTGAAATTCTTCTATTATTCCATTCTTTATTATTACATTTGGAATATCCATCTACATGCATTTCTGTGGGACTGGTTCCGTTTTATTATTATTACTGTTGGATATATCACATACATGCGTTTTCTGCTTGGGACCGATTCCGAAATCTTTATTAGTATACATTGGAATAAAATCACATACATGCAATACATGCATGCATGGTGATTTTGTTGTTATTCTATTCTTTATTATTTACATTTGGAACATCACTGCCGGTGTGATTTTTCGCTTTACTGGTTACATTATTATTATTACATTGGAATAACACGCTCTGTCGCAATCTACCGCGTGTATGGTGATTTCTTTTTTTATTCCATTCTTTATTATACTCAGTTGGTTAAAGTTTTGACTTCTATACTCCATGAAATTAGTGGAATATCCTTGATATTTGCGCTTCATCCAGTATCTTTTCATGGAAATATTCTTATGAGCATTCTTGAATTTTACTCTACAAAGAAGTATCATGTTGACAATTTGGACGTTATTAGTTCCTGGATAAATTAATTCTTGAACTTGTTTTATTGAATTATTATGTCATTGTCATCATCCTCATGTTTATATTATGTTGAAAGTCATACGTGGTGCATAGTGCATAGATGGACTTGGTATGATTATGACCAGGGATTATTCGGTATAATCATGACCGTAATGTTATAAATGATGTGGAAAAAGTCCTCATTGGCCCGTGGTGCTTTGATGGACAGTTTTTTGGTATGATTATGGCTATGGATTCTCTTTGGCCGTAGTGCAAAGATGAATTGTTTTATGGCATGATCAGGACCGTTGATGAAAACATGATTATTCTTGGCCCGTAGTGCATGGATAATTGTGGTCGTGATCTTAAAGAATATCCTTGGCCGTAGTGCAGGGGTGATTCGATAATGTGGATTATTTATTAAGCCGAGTCCCAATGATAAAAGTGATGAAAAACCTTTTAAATCATAAAAGATAATAGATTTTATTCTCTACTTGACTCTTTTAATGGATTGCTTGTTCCGCTGCAGTTAAACTTGATGTTTGTTATATTGTATCAGTTTAACACTGTTTAAGGCTAATGATAATTTATTATGCATTATCTTAGTCATAATATTTCTTACTAGGATAGTTTTAATACAAATACTGTCCTCTAGAGAGTATACAAACTCAATGGAGTCCTCACAGCCTATGTTTTGTCGTATTTTACACGACTGTTGTATAATTAAGTTATATTTTGAATTCTGTACCATGTATCTGGCGACTCAAGATGGGTGATGTATACCTAATTTTGGGGGCGTCACAATTATCTCCATTGTCTCCAATTGAGAATTATACTTCAACCAAACTCCAAGATTATATAGGTAGTGCTCGTAGATATACTCAGCAAGTGGATGTGCACAAGGATGTCTTAGGATAACACGAAGTCGTATGTCATTAGACATCTCGTATGATAGTGGCAAAACACCCTTCTAAAGTTGGGTTCGCCTCACCCTATTTGATTCACCAAATATAACTATTAAATGTCGTATAAAAATACAACACACTTATCTAAAGTTCTCAATAAAATTATTTGCATACTATTTAAGGAGAACCTCAACAGCTATAGACCACCGTTCTAATCCCCTGTTACCTCTGCTCGACCCAGCTACACTCTTATTACCTGAAAGGAATTGTGAAGCAAAAGGGTCAGCACAACTAGCCCAGTAAGTAAAGAATATCATGACTAAAGATAATTAAATTATCAATAGCCTTCGTCAGTAATAAATAAGAGATTTATAACATATGGTAGATGATAAAACTTTTCAACCATAATTGCAGCGGAACGAGCAATCCATTAGAAGAGCCAAATAGACCATAAAGTCTATTATCTTCTCAATGTTAAAAGTCAACCAACAATGTTTTATCCCTGTAACATCAATCAACAATTCATGTCCACAATCATGTGAATAACTCAGGGTTAAATGCTTTCTAAGTCACTGCACTATATGTCAACATACAACTGGGTCACTGAACTTTTTTTCCTTACAGTCAACTCACTGAACTCGATTTTTCTAACAAAAATTTAAAAAAATCGTTAAACTCGTTTGACTGTTAACAGAAAACGGCTGAGTTGTCAAAAAAAGCCTATGTGGCAGTTAGTATGCGATGTGGCAGTGATGATGTGGATTTGTAGGAAAAAAATTATGAAAAAAATGAATTTTTTTAAAGTATAATATACATTTAAAAAATTAGGGGAAAAAATAAAAAAAAACGCAGTTTTTTTTAAGAAAATGAAAACGCAATTTTTTTTAAAAAACAAAAATAATTGCTTTATTTTTCTTTAAAAAAATTATTTTTTTTAACAAAAATAAAAGCATTTTTAAAAAAAACAAAAATAATTGCTTTATTTTTCTTAAAAAAAATTGTTTTTTATTTTAATACAAACTATTTTATTTTAATTTTTAAAGAAAAAAAATAGTGCGATTTTTTTAAGAAAAAAAAGCATTTTTATTTTTAATAAAGTTTGCTTTTTATTTTTTTAAAGAAAAATAAACTACTTTTTAAAAATTTTATTAAAAAAACTACGTTTTTATTTAAAAATATCGTTTTCATTTTCTTTAAAAAAAGCTGCATTTTTTTATTAAAAATAATTATTAATAAATTTTAAATTTTAAAAGCGAATTTCGTTTTTTATTAATAATTTTTTTGATAAACTAGTTGGACCGCTTTTTTTTAACTTTGTGTTAGAAAAATTATTTGGTATTAATAAAAATTAATTAAATATATTTTTGATTATATTTTTTATTAATTATATTAAAAATAACTAATATAATTAGCAAACTTTTAGTTTTTATGTTTTATAAATGGCTTAATTATAAATAAAAAATTATTTGATATTAATTACAAAAATAATTAAATATATTTTTTATTTATTTTCTTTTTTTGGCTAATTTTTTAAATTTATATTATACTTAAAAATATTTTTTTTCCATTTTATCATAAATTTTTTCCTACAAATCCACATCATCACTGCCACGTCGCATACTAACTACCATATATGTGACGCCCCCAAAATTAGGTATACATCACCCATTATGAGTCGTCAGATACACGGTATAAAATTCAAGTATAACTTCATTTATACAACTGTTGAATTGTCGTATAGAATACGACCACCGTTAACTGTGAGTTTTAATACAAATGTATGTAACTCTCATGGTGCCTCGACCACAACCTTACAATGGTACTTTACATAAAACTATAGTCAAAAACTGTTTTAGAAATTAAAATCTTTGGGAAGTGCTCAAGAAACCTCAGATACATGGGAGGCCATGCTAACAGGTTATAATAGATATCATATGGCCTGTAATTATCCTTGGTTGACCCAATAGACCCTAAAAAAAATGAAAAGATTACTATCATCTTCTCTCCAATGGTGAGTCTTCTCTTGACATATAACTATCTCCACTGTCTCCAAGTGTATATTATATTTTAAATCAACTCCAAGATCATATAGGTAGTGCTCGTAGATATAATCAGCAAGTGGATGTGCACAACCATGTCTTATGAGAACACGAGGTTGTATGTCATTAGACATCTTGTATGATAGTGGCAAAACACCCTTCCAAAGTTGGGTTCGCCTCACCCTATTTGATTCACCAAATATAACTACTAAATGTTGTATAGAATACAACACACTTTTCTATACTGTTTAGGGAGAACCTCCATAGCTAGAAACCCTTCTATTCTGTTATCCCCATTATCCATTTCGATTCAAACAACACTCTTACGGCAACACTCTTATTACCTGAAAGGAATTGTGAAGCAGAAAGGGTGAGCACAACTAGCCCAATAAAGAATATCATGACTAAAGATAATCAAATTATCAATAGCTTTCATCAATAATAAATCAGAGATTTAGAACATATGGTAGATGATAAAACTTTTCAACCATAGTTAACGTGAACGAAAGCAATCCATTAGAAGAGTCAAATAGACCATAAGGTCTATTATCTTCTCTATGTTAAAAGTCCACTAATAATGTTTTATCCATGTAAAATAAATCAGCGGTTCCACATCCACAATCATATGAATAACTCATAATCATAATTGTGGTTCTAAATTCCTCTTCGCAGAACTAGGGGACGAAGATGATTTTCATCACCTATCTTCACCGAAACATCAAAAATCATGGTTATACCAAATCAAAATTCACCTTTCATAATCATACTAATAAATTCATCTTTGCACTTCTGACCCAAAGATATTCATTAACAATTCATTTTGCACTACATGCCAAAGACATACAACTGTATTTTAGAAGAGTCAAGTAGAGCATGATATCTACTATCTTCTACACATTAAAAGTGTATAATAAATATTTTATCGTTGAGACTCGACAATAAATAATCCACATCATCGAATCACCCCACACTACTACGGCCGAGGATATTCGTTAATATCACATCCATGAATTTATATTTCATCGGTGAGACTCAGCTCGATAATCAATCCATATCACCGAATTATCCATGCACTACTGCTAAGGATATTCGTTAATTTCACGACCACGAATTATCCATGCACTACGGGCTAAAGATAATCGTGTTTTCATCAACGGTCATGATCATGCAATAAAACAATTCATCTTTGCACCCTTGGCCGAAGAGAATCCATAGCCATAATCATACAAAAAATTGTCCATCAATGCACTACGGGCCAATGAGGACTTTTTCCATATCATTTGTAACATTACGGTCATGATTATACCAAAAAATCCCTGGTCATAATCATACCAAGTCTATCTATGCACTACGGCCAAAGATGACTTTCAACACAATATAAGCATCATGATGATGACAATGATATAAGAATCAATCAAATGAGATAAAGGATAAATATTTAACATTTATAATACAATTTATCTAGCGTTCAATAATAGCCAAATGTTATCAATCACTTAATAATCTCATAATCAAATATCATTAATATTATAATAATATTTTAATCATTTCTTAAACTTATAAATAATTTATTTCAATTGTTTACACTTTATCAAATAATGCATTTAATCCTTCAAAAATGCCATACTCATAAGATTTCATAATCAATGATCAAATCCCTCATCAAAATCTGCATATATCCTATATAGGATTCTCAAGCCATAAAATCCTATTTTTTCCAATTTTATTACTTCACATAACATATTTAATTCATTTACTCATAACTAGTTCATTTTTATGAAAAATACCAAATCAGTCCCAAAAATATTTCTTTTCTGGAATTTAGCAGAATATAGTCCCATCTTAAACATATATTTTTTCGAAATTTTAAAATTCATTTACTATTTTTCATATGGCTAAAAGCTCTAGAATATTTAGACATTTATCATAAATTGTACTTTTGTCCAAAAATTCCGAAATTCTGAGGTATACTCTGTTATATACATATACTCCCAATAAAAATTTCACCAATTTTGGAGTTAACCACAAGGAGTTATAAGGGTTTACTTTTAAAATAGTCGTTTCTCATAAAATCCATAACTCTTAATCTATAAATCCAAAAATCGCTATTTTTGGAAACAATCTAAAAAACTCATCAAATTATCATTTCAAATGTTTCCAGAATTTTTGAGGGTCAAAAAAATTATGAAACTGCCCCTGGCAGAAACCCCTTTTTAATGAAAATACTATTAGTATGAATACGAAGGATCATTTACAATGCATGCGGTAATTCACATAGACAGGTTATTTCAACAGAATAATAAATAACGGAACCAGGTCATGCGTAAGCATACGACGAGAATATTCAGCGAATAATAAATAATGAAATAACAGAAGAATTCACCATGCATGCGATAGACCGCACATGCAGGTTATTCCAACAGAATAATAAATAACGGAACCAGGTCCTGTGTAAAATGCACAGACGGGATATTCCAACAGAATAATAAAGAATGGAACCATGTCTGGCGTAAAACGCATAGACATGATGTTCCAACAGAATAATAAATAATGGAATAACAGAAGAATTTCACCAAGTATAGGGTATCCCGCGTATACAGGTTATTCCAACAGAATAATAAAGAATGAAATAACAAAAGAATTTCACCAAGTAGAAAGAAGAATTACCCCTAACGAGTACAACAAATAATATTCCTTACCGTAAAAGAAACTGAATATAAGAGTAGGGAAGGAGCATAATACTTTTCTATAGCATCTCCATAATTTGTCTCTCTAGAGTTTCAGTGAATTCGTAAGAAATAATGAAGGAATGAGCTTCTATTTATAGAAAAATGGACTGCATAGTAACTAACTCATGAACGGTCCAGATTGATTTATTTTAATCTGACGGTCCATATTTAAAGCAAAATCTTTTAAATAAAATATAATATATTCTATTTATAATCTAATAAAACGAATAACTTTATAAAAGATTTTACTATGCAAACACTATGCAGGCACTATGCATAATAAAATATAATATATTCTAATTATTGTCTAATAAAATAGATAACTTTATAACGGTATTCTATTTTATATAAAAAGATTTTACTATGCAAACACTATGCAGGCACTATGCAAACACTATGCAGACACTATACAACACTATGCATAATAGAATATAATATATTCTATTTATAGAATAACTTTATAAAAGTATTCTGTTTTATTACATTAATAATACCAATAATACAAAAATGAGTGACTTATCACGTAAGCATCAATAATCAATACCGTGTGCTACTATGCAACCACACGTATTACTGTACTTTTACTACCGAGTAGTTCAACAGTATTAATGGTAAAACTTCTGTCGTTATTTTCAATAAAATATTTTTGTTATTTTCTCAATCCGACAATAATTCTGTTGTGGGGTCCACCAATGATTGTACCATCGTACGGATATTCCCCGATAAAAAGAATATTCCCCGACTAATCGAATATTCCCCGACACAACGAATATTTTAGATCAACTTGCTTACTTTGTAAAAAAAAAAATTCACATATTACCCTTAACTTTAAACTTTTATCAATTTAACTATTTACCAAAATAGAAAAAATGAATACTTTTATTTCATAAAATTCGGGGTCTCACAATATAGGCTTTTTTTGACAACTCAAATTGTTTTTTAGTTAACGATCGAAGCGAGTTTAACGGTTTTTTAACTTTTGTTAAAAAATCGAGTTGATGAGTTATTTGTAAGAAAAAAAAAGTTGATGACCAGTTGTAAGTTGACATATAATACGATGACTTAGAAAGCATTTAACTTAGAATAACTCATAATCATAATTGTGGTTCTAAATTCCTCTTCGCACCCAGGACGAAGATAATTTTCATCACCTGTCTTTACCTGAAATATCAAAGATCATGGCTATACCAAATCACAATTCCTGTTCATAATCATACTAATAAATTCATCTTTACACTACGGGCCAAAGATATTCATTAACAGTTCATCCTTGCACTACAGGCCAAAGACATGCAATTATATTTTAGAAGAGTCAAGTAGAGCATGATATCTACTATCTTCTACGAATTAAAAGTTTATTATCAATATTTTATCGCTGAGACTCTGCATAATAAATAATCCACATCACTGAATTATCCATGCACTACAGGCCAAGGATACTCATTAGTATCACGACCACGAATTATCCATGCACTACGGGCCAAGGATAATCATGTTTTCATCAACGGTCATGATCACGCCATAAAACAATTCATCTTTGTACCCTTGGCCGAAGAGAACCCATGGTCACGATAATACCAAAAACTGTCAATCAATGCACTACGGGTCAATGAGGACTTTTACCACATCATTTGCAACATTACGGTCATGATTATACCGAATTATCTCTGGTCATAATCATACCAATCAACAGTCCATCTATGGACGTAAGCCAAAGATGACTTTCATCACAATATAAGCACGAGGATGATGACAATGATATAAGCATTAATTAAACGAAATCAAGGATAAATATTAAAGACTTTAAATTTATCCAGAGTTTAAAAATATCCAAATTGTCAACATGATACTGCTTTATGGGGTAAAATTGAAGAATAATATTCATGTATCAAAAATAATTTGGACATAAAAAAAAATATTTTTCGGATGAATAGTACTCCGTGAACAGTACCCTGTGAATAGTACTTTTAGAATAGTACCTCGTGAATAGTACTCCAGCATGAAAAGTTCCCCAAATACCCGAGTGAATAATATTCTAGTAAATAATAGTCGGGTGAATAGTAACCCGTGAATAGTAACTCGTGAATAGTACTCCGGCACGAAAAGTGTCTCAAATACCCGAGTGAATAGTAACTGGATGAATAGTAACCTGTAAATAGTAACTCGTGAATATTACTCCATGAATAGCTAGTACTTATAAAAGGAAAATACAAAAGAAAACAATATTCCATGACGAGTACAAAAGAAATGATATCTCATATGAGTATAATAGAATATACGAAACTGGAAATAGATTTTCACCCGCCATGCGGTAATCCACGTAGACAGATCATTTCCACAATTTAATAAAGAATGAATACGAAAAGGTCATTCACCATGCATGCGGTAGTCCGCGTAGACATGTTATTCCAACAAAATAATAAATAATGAATACGAAGGGTCATTCACCATGCATGCGGTAGTCCGCGTAGACAGGTTATTTCAACATAATAATAAAGAATGGAATAACATAAGAATTTCACCATGCATACGGTAGTCCGCGTATACAGGTTATTCCAACAGAATAATAAAGAATGGAATAACAGAAAAATTTCACCATACATACGGTAGTCCACGTAGACAGGTTATTCCAACAGAATAATAAAGAATGGAATAACAACTGTGAGACCCCGAATTTTATAAAATAAAAGTATTCAATTTTTCTATTTTGGTAAATAGTTAAATTGATAAAAGTTTAAAGTTAAGGGTAATATGTGATTTTTTTTTTGCAAAGTAAGCAAATTGATATAAAATATTCGTTGTATCGGGAAATATTCTTTTGTCGGGGAATATCCAAATGCAATGAGTACAATTATTAGTGGACCCCCTAGCGAAATTATTATCGGATTGAAAGCGACAAAAATATTTTTATGAAAATAACGGCGGAAGTTTTATTGTTAAGCTGTTGAAACACCGGTGTTAAAAAAGTACGATGTCTGGCGTAGTTGCATAAAGAGCAATACGGTATTAATTATTGATGCTTATGTGATAAGTCACTTTCAGTTTTGTTTTATTGGTATTATTAATGTAATAACATAGAAAAGTTTTTTTTATATAAAATAGAATACTTTTATAAAGTTATTCTATAAATAGAATATATTATATTCTATTGTGCATAGTATTTTTGCATAGTAAAATCTTTTTATATAAAATAAAATACTTTTATAAAGTTATTCTATAAATAGAATATATTATATTTTATTATGCATAGTGTTGCATAGTGTCTGCATAGTGTTTTGCATAGTAAAATCTTTTTATATAAAATAGAATACTTTTATAAAGTTATTCGTTTTATTAGATTATAAATAGAATATATTATATTTTATTTAAAAAATTTTGCTTTAAAAATGGACCGTCCGATTAAAAGTAAATCAATCTGGATCGTTCATGAATTAGTTACTATGCAGTCCATTCTTCTATAAATAGAAGCTCATTCCTTCATTATTTCTTACGAATTCACTGAAACTCTAGAGAGAGAAACTATAGAGAGAGTTCTTCTTCTATAATCTTGAGCGTATTTCTTTAGAGTTTAAGAAAGCTTTGAGCATAGTGCAAGTTTTATTCGAGTATATCATCGCCCTACTGGTGAGTACTCGTCTTTATAAGGTAAGTAAGGTATTATTTCTTTTGTATTCATGAAGAGAACTTATGTTATTCCATTTTATTATTACATTGGAATAACTTGTATCATGAGCTACCCTATACTTGGTGAAATTTTACATTATTCCATTCTTTATTATTACATTGGAATATCACATGCATGCGTTTTCTTGGGGGACAGTTAAAATCTTTTATTATTACGTTGGAATATCCGTCTACATGCGTTTCTGCAGGACTTGGTTCCGCTCTTTACTATTCTGCTTTGGAATATCACATGCATGCATTTTTTCTGGGACTGGTTCAGTATTTATTATATTCATTGGGAATAACCTATCTGTGCGGTCTCTATCGCATGCATGGTGAATCCTTTTGTTATTTTATTCTTTATTATTCTGTTGGAATAACCTGTCTATGTGGATTACCACATGCATAGTGAACGATCCTTTGTATTTCATTCCTTGTTAAATTTTGGAAATGATCTGTTTACGTGGATTATGATGAAAGTCATAATAAAAGCATTGGACTAATGAAAATCATGGGTATATATGGTATTAGTAAGTGTTATGATGAGTTATGTTAGTTATTATGTGAAAACATGAAAGTTTCTTAGAAATCACAAAGGGTTGAAAAAAATCAGATTTTGGTGAAAATGGAACATGAAATTCAATTGACCATATCTCCTATTATATTTCGAATTTTTGAGTTTGGTCAAGTTCTAGAGTTAGGTCTATGAGTTTTGTAACTTATCCAAGTGTAATTACTGGAAAAGGTGTTGTAGATTTTCGTGTGGACTGATTTTAGCAAAGTACGAAAAATT